>JAVCKT010020029.1:20872-32623 GCA_032273925.1 Rhynchotus rufescens | reverse complement strand
GCAAAGTGCAAGATTTATCACTTGTAATAGAGCATTGTAAAGTGATTTGTGTCTGCTTAGGAGTCTTTCCCTTGACTTCAGGGCTGTGGCTCAAACCTTTGATCAGCTGTGTCACCTCCCAGAAAAATGGGACTGGTTCATAGGTGGGGAAGCGGGCAGCTCCACAGTTCTGCTCTCAGCCCCACAGGTCCACTTTGACCTTGTCTGAGACAGGCCTCACTTGCTACGGCTGTAAAAGGCTGATAATCACTTATTAGTTCCTGTAAGGTGCCCGAATATGGAAAGTGCCAAGGATCATCCTAACTAGTGATCAAGTGACGTCAGAGGGGAAAGACCTGATAAAACAGAGTTGTTTTTCATGTGGGTCCCCTTGGCTTTCAAGGCACAAGCATGCAACCTACCCAGAGACCTCCAACAAGTTTTGGAGAATAAAACACTATGCTAAACCCGGCAGTAAGCACAGTGCAGACCTTGCTGCTGCTCTGAGCAGAAAAAAAGAGAGGAAAGCACAGCTTCATGGGGTGGAAATGGGGCCAGAACATTGGCAATAAATGAAATAAGGGACTGCAGGGCCCAGGATTTAACCGCATAACAGCTATTGCAGAACCACTGCGCCGTCCAAGACGGATTCTCCTTTTTGCTAAAACCCTCTAGTAATTCCCATGATTTGTAGCAATATTTGTAGTTTCAGGCAATGCTGCTGCTAGGCCACAGACTCTCTGCTGATGATAACACACTCAGGCAGCAAGTTCTGACAGAGCAAACCTCAACCAGATGGCTCTGGTCTTGACCATCTTTACCAATGACTCTCTCCTCTCCTAAAGGAACGGATGGCGCTGCTGTTGGGGTGATCACCAGACAGCAGAGCAGGACCAGCAGGGTTGTTATAAAATAAGGGAGGCTCCCACAAGACTCCAGGAGAGAATAATGCAAAACAGAATGATATTTTCACAAGCCTATTGCTGTATTAACATTTTATAAGTATGTAGACATGCCCAACTGTTTACCTGGACATTTAAGAGCCTCAACGAGCCACCCAGCAGAAAGGTTGATGTCCTCTACTCACAGATAGGACATAGCAAAAAAAAAAATCTTGATTGTTCTGTATCTGGACACAGGTCACATGTATTTTGTGCACTGTGAGTGCTAAAGCCCTTGGTTTTGTCCCTCCACCAGCTCCACCTTCTGTGAAATGGCATCCTTGTTATCTCTGGGTTAGTGCTTTGGAAAAACATGTGTCTCTCACAGAGTTTCCTGCAAACCAGAGCTGCAGTTCTTGCCACACTCATAATAACCCATTCCCACCCTGCCAGATGGCTCAAAATACATTTTGCACTAGGGAGATTCTCCCTCAGGGAATCACTATAAATCACAAGCCAGGAGGGATCCCAGTTCCCAAGGGCAGCACTATCTGGTCAGAGAACAAAGGAATGAGAACATGGAGCCCTTCACGCTGCCAGGCTGTGGGTGAGGCTGGCAGGGCCCTGCCACTTTATTGTGGGCCGAAAAATCATCCTTTTGTCTCTGTCTGGAGTCGCTGGCGATTGCTGAAGCGTTTAATAACACTTTGAAATTTTCCTGAAGGAACCACTTTTCATGTAGCCCATTAATTTGTCGTACTGCTCTCCAATTCGTGTATTTTATAGTTTATTTTTGTTTGCCTTTGTTTCTAATTGTGGTGTGTGGCTTTGGTGGGGGTTAGGTTTCAGTTTTAAGGGTATTTTTTCTGCTTTCACAAGAGTTCTTGCTGCCATGTCTGCATCCAGGCTGGTGTGGTGCTGACCCCTGCACAGTGAGGACACAGGAAATCTAGTCTTGCTGCGGGCCTTCAACCAGCCTCCCCTGTCACCTGGCACGTCACCCCCAGCCACCACAGCTTCCTTGCTCGGCACAGAGGGCCTGGTAGGACATGGACACTTCTGTGCTGGTATAGCACCTAACACATAGGCTTGATCCAGGCTTGGGCTTTGATCAAGGTGTCACTTTTCACCATAGATTAAACACTCCAGCCCTGTCATCCTGACAAAATTATAATTGTAATTATAATCTGCTAAGCAGGAGGCCTTGGAGCTGCCTTTACATCCTACTTTGAGGGAGTATGTGGTGATTTCAATGTTCATAAACCAATGAATACAGGCCTCTAGTGAAGGGTAGGAATGAGACAAGAGGGTCTTCTGTGTTTACTGATCCTGTGGTAGATAGTATTCTCAAGTGGAATTTCTTCAGTTAGATCCCCTCCATGATGTTTATGTAGGTTTTGATAGCTCATACAGGGTACCAGGAAGAAAAAATAATTCTTCATGTAAAACGTGAGTGTACAGGTAGTTTGTCCTTTAGGGTTTATCCACAAAGTGTTTTACCCACAAAGTAGTTTATTCACAGAGATATCTCACAAGGTTTTACCTTCTCCCTGAAGTGATCCTAGGGATTAAGAGATGCTGAAGAACACTGCACTGACTCCACCTCTCCTCGTAGGCCTGCAAATCAGTTCTGTGTAAGGACATCATTGCCATCGTTAGCAGTACACATGACTGAAAGCCCAGCAAAACAGTAACATGCACAGATGTTTGGTAGTCCTTCACTACATGATCCCAGCTACTGTTATAGCTCATGGTCATCTCTAAGTGCTACTGTTTCATAAAGGTTTGCAGCAGTGCCTAACACAGTAGCTGTTGAGCTTTCAGTACCAAAGTTCTCAGTTACTCCCAGCTGGTGTCCACCTTGGTAGCTGTGCATCTATAGCCCAATGTGCCCAGAGACAGAGGAAAGACCGGTAGGAACAAGAAGTTCTTGGGCTTGAAATATTTTATTTCGTTGAGATTTTGCTGATGGGGATCTCCAGCTAGGACTTTCCCTGACTCTTAAGAGTTCTTGTAAATGCTTCAGCCTCAAGAGGCTGTTTCACGTGAACAGCAATTTCCTCCTTTGGAGAATTACTCTGTTTCCCCAGTCAGCATTGCTTAGTTTCACAAAACTTTTCAGAGTGGAAAGCTGTGCTTTCTGTCAAAGATTGTTGGAAACAAACTAAAACCTCCAAATCTGTTGGAACAAGCACTCACAGAGCTTCAGCCCATAATGGAACAAGGCCAAAAAGGCAATAATCCATTGAGAAAGGGGAAGGTTTATAGGAAGAAGCAGTATCTTCCGCTGCACCAACTGATATCGCTGGGGAAAACTCTCAGGGGCACAAGTAGTTCATTTGTGTGTGAAGCAGAAAACCAGAGGCTCCTGGCTATGAAATTATATCTTCTCTGTAGGGCAGGATAAGACTCCTCAGCACCTTGGTATTCAAGCTATGATCAGCGACGTTGCATGTTGTTTCTGCATTTGCCTCCAGGGATCCTGGTAACTAGGGAACAATTTTGTTTTGCAGATGGAAAAGTGAATCAAATAGTTGAACCCTTAGTCAATGTGAAAACACGACTGGTGTCTTTGATGATTTGTTCTTTTGGACCTGAGCCATCAGACCTGGGAATTGCAGTCCAAGTTGCTAGTGCTCAGCTGTGTGACTCGGAGAGCAGCAGATCAAAGTCAGGACCAGTGAAACTTCTTATCGACTGGGGAGGCAGATGGAGAGATTTCCGTGTGGACTCTTCTTAAAATCTTTCTCACCCATTTCAAATCTGGCTATCTTGGCTGAACCTTAGTGGTCTGCTTAATAAGAATTCCATGTTCAGTCCGAAGAAATGCTTCCAGCACAATTAGATCAATTTCCTCTAAGTAGCAATAAATGTGTTTTCCTTTAAAAGGCCAACACAAGCACATTATCACAGCCTATAATCCCCATTCTCTCTATTAGCTCAAAGTACATCCTAAAGGCCAAGGGTCGCAGCCAAAGACTAATCAGTCTCATTAGCCTGTCTAATTTATCTTAACTAGGGGGACACAAACACACTAAAACTGTTAGTGAGACTTTTTGATCAGGATATGGGGAGTCATTCATCAGGGTCCTGCAGCTTCCAGAGACAGGAGAAAGAGAAATGACCCAGGGACAAAGCCGTTCACCAAGGATGTCCCCCACCAAGCTGCACCCACGCAGATGGGACAGGGCAGGAGCCCTCTTGAAGGTCCTGCCATGCTGGAGCAGAAAATAGCAGCAGGCAGGGAGGCAGATAAGTGGGGAGAGCATCTCCCTCATGCTCATGCCCACGTGCCTCCATAGCACCTCAGGCTCTCCTTAGGCGGTGCTCCCGGCCTCAGGAATGAGGCTGACTGCACCTGGTTAAAGTTTAACTTTTCTCCACATGCCCTCTCCCAAGGGCCCCATCAATTGCCACCACAATGTCAAGACATGAGCACGCTGCCCCTGCTTTCCCCCATGCATTGCTCTCCCATCAGCTCCTGATATGCAGCATCTTCTCTGCTGGCTTGGGACAAAACCGTTTTGTGGGGTTGTTACGATGGCACTGAGTAGGAGAACCAGCCCCTGCCTGCACTCCTGGCTGAGCCAGCTGAGGAGGGCAACAGGCGACACATTGCCCAAATCCAGCCAGAGGACTCGCCAGCTCACCCAAGGATGCCAGCTACAGCAGTTAGTTACAAGAGGCAACAGTGAACTCTGGGAGTGTGTTTTGGCAGTGGTTATCCGGGTAGGATCATCAAAGGTTTTAGAAGGTCTCACCTCCAACAATGGGCCCCAGCCTTTGAACTTCATACCTCAATTCAAACATCACAAGGCCAATTCCCAAGCAAATATTACCCTTAGTTATTGACTGCTGCTGGCTTTAGTAGCCCAGGGCAATGAAGCTTGCTACCCACCCTAAGGCACCAACTCACTTTTCCATTTGAAAGTTCCTGACAGAGAGGAATTTCAGAATTTCTGCTGCCAGCACCCCTTCATCACATATTAAAAGACATGAAGGGTTTCGGCTAAGAGAAGAAGGAAACGTGGATCACTTAAAGAATTTCAATAGGAGGAGGCAGGCAAAGCTCTAAATCAAAGTCAACTCTTGAGACCTTCCTAGGAGAAAGGAAAAGGTTCTTCCCAAGGTCTCTGTTTCCATATTAAAGCTCCAGAACAGCTACATTTCCAGTGAGGATCAGCCACAGCAAAGATAACACTGCTGTGACAGACCCTCTCCCTGGTGCCCAACCCCATCCCTGTATCCCACTAGCATCGTCTCGCTGTCCTTAGCAGTGGTGCAGAGTCAGCACACCTTGGGCTGTGGGAATGTAAACAGAGCTGAGCTGTCTAAACTTGACCACGGTCTAGCTGTGGTGGAAACCTTTCATCATCCTGCCAAGGGGCTAATACCATGGGCAACGATCACAACAGAAAAGCTCCCATCCTTCTGCCCCTCCGTTGATTATCCACGGTGGATAGGTTGCAAACACCGATGTTGAAGCCGTGGCGTTCAGTTGGCTGTCAGAGGGCTGATGAGCTGGGATTCAACCTGGGGCTGTGAAGTTTGAGGTGGAAAACATCATATAAACAGGTTAAACTTCTATGGCACAATGGCTGTGACAGGAGGATCTATAACGTGTCGGAGCAGTTTGTGTCCTATCTGTTAGAGAATGACATCCAATCTGACTGATTTTCTCACTTTCCAGATACTTGAACAGGAAACATTTAAGGAAAATTTATTCATCAGCTTTGCAGTGCCCTTCATTGACGTAGGCATTTGTGCATTCATGCCATATTGCCCACTCAGGTTAATTGGGACAGAAGGGCATAGAAAGCATTTGTGGGAGAAAATGCAGCTCCTTGGAGGCTGAAAGGAGGAGACTGCAGCTATCCCTAGACTGCTGTTTCTTCAATCCTGATGGTGAATTGTTGGACTTAGGACAAAATTCCATTCAGAGCCTCAGCTTCCATAGGTAATTATCCCTTACTACTTGCAGATATGACAATTGTCTGTTCAAATAACTGGCTAAAAAAAACCCTTTTCAGATTTATTTTGGAACAAACTATGGCGATCATAATTCCTGTGCACATAAATGAAACAGATACTTTTTGTACAGGAAGTTCTGTGAATTTTATTCAATTCATATTTTAAAACATCTTAAATCACAGTTACACTTAAGCTCCTAGCAAAAACATTTTAAACAGCCCGAAGTGTTTGGCACATGTCCTTCACGCTGGAGGAAAGTCATCTCACTGGTCTCAGATATTCATGCAGCTCCATATAGCTTTGAAGACAGTACGAAACGTTCTTGTCCATCCTAGTTCATCAAAGCAACCAGGCACATGCTTAGTTTTAATCACAAAGCTACACCTGGATAAAGCTAAACCTGAATAAGCCTGAAATTTGAGCACCTGCTTAAATCTGCATAGCAAGTGTATTATGGACATTGTATATGATTTTTTTCCTTTTATTTTTTGTGTTATATAAGACTGTTGTCTGAAACTATTAGCTGGGTTTTGACAAGAAAGATTTAGTTCTAGCTTACTCATGTGGACAAGCTGCTTTGGTCAGGATACAGCTCAGCATAGCTTCCCAAGGCTGGGCACTTGTCTAAGCTGGTAGCTCAAGTTTCTTCTGTAATCAAGAGAGGAGGTGGGTGCCTCAGAAGGACGATTCATCTCTTCTGCCTGCGGCAAGCATCTTGGGGCAGATGAATCAGTCTCTAGAGGTCCCTGTCTCTTTCCCATGGTAGTCGAGGAAGTCTAGACAGTAAGCTTGGATTAGTCATTTAACTTCTAGATAGCTGAAAGGAACGTTAGATGAGATGAATCCAGGTCTCATATCAGGAGTCTACGGAACTTGCTGGGCAGTGTGTTGTTACGGGAGAGCAAGGGTGTGAAATATCCCTTCTTTATCCCAAGCTTTGTTCACAGCCACCTCTGACATCATTAGAGAAGATACAGGTATGGAGTCAGAGAAGAAGTATAACTCCAGACAGTTGCTTTCCCTATGTGCAGAAACTTGCAAGGACAGATCCCGTGGATCCTATCTCCTGCTGGCAAGCCTGTCTCTCCCAAGGAATATTTATTTCCGTTTTAATCAGAAGCTGAGGTAGAAGTATTCATACTGTCCTGGCAATAAGAGCATGAGAAATGGAGGCAATGGAGAGAATTCATTTGTTGAGATGATGGAGTAACTACTTCAAATGAAAAAATATTAATGATTAAAGCAATGCTTGAGACTGTCTATTTATGTTTTAAAGGTACATTATTCCAACCAAAGGGGTCTGGTGCTCAACATCTGCTCCTGCTGATTGCCATCTAACTTCTCATTTTCATATAACCTTGAAATATAATGATGTCAATATATGCAGAAGGATTCTCCTTTTTTGGTGGGCTGTATGGTACAAAGGGATTTTTCCTTTCCTTTCCTTTCCTTTCCTTTCCTTTCCTTTCCTTTCCTTTCCTTTCCTTTCCTTTCCTTTCCTTTCCTTTTTCCCTTTTTCCCTTTTTCCCTTTTTTTCCATATGCATCATCTTTACCTAGAACCTATATCTAAACCCCATCCTACACCATTTCCCTCTAGGAGGAATGAGAAGAGACCCTGTGTCCATCCAGTATGTTTTATATTGTCAGTGATCAAAAGTAAAATTAATAAGCTCTGCAAGTCCAGAGGAAAACAAAGAGATTTCCCTTTCTTTCATTCTCTTTCTGACAGGGTAATTGAAACAGTGCAAAAATCTTAACTCCTTTTCTCAATGAAGATGTTTATAGCAATTAATTCCCATGGCAGCAATTGATGGCTTTATTCTGCCTCCTCCTCTTTGCTGCACCTTGCTGTTCTTCCTACAGCAGCACAGCAGATTTGCTTTGCTGGAGATCACAGCAGCCAGTTGCTTTGCAATGCATATAAGCAGCTTTGCATCATTCCCAGGAGAGAGAAAGAGAACTGAGGACTTCCTTTTGGAAAACTGCGTCTTTGTTCTTACACACCGACTTCCAGTGTCACAGATATATTGCACACAGTCTTCTTCCATTCCAGATCTTATATCCAACAAGCTTTTGCTGACTACATAACCTTCACTAACCTGAAATTCCTGAGTAGTCCCAAGAGCTCAATGCATCTTGGAATAAAATTTTTGTAATGTCATTTAAGGGTATTCCTAATCCAGAATTATTGAGAAGGCCTGGGTCATGGGAATTGAGTTTGACACTTGACAAATACTTGGCTTTGTGTAAATGGACAGGCCACTGAAATAACTGCCTTTGGATGTCACATGAAGAGAAATTAATTCTTTATTAACTTCCGCAATGATAATCTAATAAACTCATTTGGTCTACTAGTTTCAGCACTTAAAGCGCTCAGTCGATTGGATGCAAATAGATTTTTTTCTTCCCCTCTGGAGCCGTGCCCCTGTTGTGTGAAAAGGGACCTCAGTGTGAAAAGTCAGGCCTAGCATTGCAGCCCGTGGTGAACATTTTCAAATCCTACTACTGTACAGTGTAAGACAGACAGGGCAGAAACACAAAAAGCAGGGGCTAGAAAAACAGCCTTTTAGAAAACAAAACCTTATAAAAGCATATTTTAAACAAATTTGCTTTGATTTGCAGTCAGACCCCCTCTCGGCTTTATCAGGTCTGTAAAAGCCATATTCAAGGAAAAAGGGCACTAGCTGTCTGCCTAAGAGTACTGTAATATGCAACGTGTAAGACACATTAGTCTCAGCTGGATTAGGACTCTATGCTGGGTACACTACAAAGAAACCTAGAGTTTCTGTCCTAAAGTTTGAGAGGCAAATGCTGAATTTAGAAATGGTATTATGTGAACCAAGCAAACCTCTAATTCTAGAAGTCATGTCTGTGCAATCAGAAAATAAAGATGTAATACATGACCTAAGTGTCAAATCAAAAACAGCCATTGCCACTTAGAGGTTGAATTTCAAATGTCAAGCCACAAGCAGCTATAGCCTAACCAGAAATTATGCACCAAATACACAAACTAAAATGCTACACTACACAACTGGAGTAAAACATGACCTAGTTCTGCTACTTTTAGAGGCTGGGGACTCTGGCAAATCAGTCCTATATATTTTCTGTGTTGTATTTCTGTATATCTGTGTTTTGTTCACAAATAAGAGACTTCAGTGTTCAAGACTACTGCTTTGTCCCTCAATAAACTCACATAACTGTGATCTTTTTAACATCTTTTGGACGTCCGATGCCTAGACTGAATTGCAGTTTCTCTAATACCCACAGGCTCTGTCAGCACACAGAAGACAATGTCTTTTGGACTGTTCCCGGAGTGAGAGCGGAGTGCTCATGTCTTAGCACAGCTTTTTAAGATCTGTGTTGCCATGGCCTTAACCACAGTCTCCTTTTCTGCCCTTGAAAAGCAAAATGATCCTTACAGGCCACTCTACACTTCCTACTGGTGCTGTAAGTAGAAGCAATGGTAAGGTATGGACTGTCTCCTCTACTCAGATTTTATTTTCATATTTCTCACCAGCAGCAGTTGAGGAGGAGGGATACCCCAAGTGTGAGGTGAGCACCTGCTGCTCTTGCTTGTGGACATGCTAGCACCCTGCTCTGCCACAGCAGTGCTGTTAACAGCGCAACAGCGTGGATGTCAGGTCCCGAGGTTCTCACAGACCATAATGACCTTGCTGGAGGGTTTGGGATTTTGTCTGGGCTTTGATTTCAGTGTTGGGGAGGTTTCTCCTCTTAAAGAAAACAGAAAAACGATGCTTCCCACAACTGTGAAGTTTGCTACTTCTTTCTGCTGGAGAAATACCTCATTTCAAGGACCATCCGCCACTTTTTCCAAAGCTGATGCCAGCAACATCTCTGCAGCTGAGAAACGTACAGGTGTCCCAGCACAGCCTGCAATGGTGAATGGCACCAGAAGCGCAACTGTTAGGCACAGTGCTTGCTTTGGTTGCTGTATTTCACTGATGTTTGTCCTTTCCCAATGTGTTTTCCCAATGATTTGTGGGCAGATGGCCATTCTGGTGGTTTCGGTGTTAGGTGCTGGACGGCTAATTACTACAAGCAGTAACAGGACTCTCCAGGTTCCCTGTGTGCTGGTACAAGCCAGGACTATTCTGCTTGGGACAGACGTGTGGCATCAAGTTCATGAAATAAATAATTTATCCAAACAAAGGGTAATAATCCCAAAAATGGCTGGTATTTTACCAAGTAAATCAAGGTATGGTTGTAAAAACAGCTTCGCAAAAGCTATATAGTGTGTCAGTGACAGAGCAAGGCATACAGTCAAAGCATGGTCCCCACCTTACCAGATATTTATTCTACTACAACTAAGGTTTGATCCATCATCATCAGTGGAAATTCTTCCTGCCCATTTTAAAGGGCCTTTGAAAAGGGTCTTTCCCATTAACAATCATTATCCATCATCATCTCAAGCCTGCAGAAATTCAGAAGGAGAATCAAGAATAAGGTTAGAGTTTAAAAAGATAATATTCCAATGAACCAACCAAGTCACTGCAAAATCCAGAAAAATCCAGTTAAAAACATAGCGCTTTCTGAATTTTGTAAAGAACAGCATACACTTGCAATGGATCAACAATCCATTTATAATCCACAAATTACAATAGTAAAGTAAAATTCATTTAATGAAAGGATTTTTTTTGGAGGTTTTTTCATGTTTGTTTGATTTTGTTTGTGTATTTTGTTTGTCGTTTTGTTTTGTTTTTCCAGTGTAAGCATACAATGTCACTATGAAAACACGGTCAACTTGCATCCAAAATTGCTATATGGGAAGAAGACACAGAGATACTCTTTCCATTCCAAGAGGAAATTCAACTGTCCCACTCCCTCCCTGATTTTGGACAGTGTGGCAAACCTGTTTTATTACTGGAACACACTTATTTTCACAGAGAATAATGAAAATCAGAAGGATGTTAAAATGAAGACCAAAATTCTCCCTCATTGGAAAAATAAACTGATTCCTCCAAGTTCAGAGAACAAGCTACCAGAGGGAAAGACAGTCATTCATTATCATCTTGTTTTTAAAGAAATTTTAAGTATATGCTTGCAATCACAGGACACAACGCAAAATGAGAGTGCTGCAAGGATTTCATATTGCGTTAGTTTAGATCTACTTGAACCACCTGCTTAGTTTCACCTTTCTCCCACTAACACCTCCTGCGTATTTCAGGACTACCTCCCTACATTCATATTTGGGTATAATTTGAGTGTAATTTGATATGTAATTAGGGTAGAATAGAAGACTGAGCATTTAACTACCCATACATCTCTCTGTAATTTAAATAATTCCCAATATATCTAACTAGTTTGCCTCATACTGCACTGATGTGTATTGAACTGGGGATAATGAAATAAGAAATGTGAGGGGGAAAATGTTATTTCAGAGTCAGAAGATCACCAATTAATGACATGAAAACCCTGATGGGAATATCCGTACCCTTAATGCCCCTTCTGCTTTGACTATAATGCAGTCCTAGTCTCTGGAACAAGGGCTTTCTGAACAGTCTTTCGAACAACTTGTATTTCTGGGAAGTTGTTTCAATATGATCCAACGTCCTAGGGCTTTTGGAGTTAAACACACAGCAGGTAAGATATGAGATAAATCTGACCCTCAGCTAACCTAAGAAGTCTAAAAATTAGTTAAACTTCTTATGCAGAGTCCCTGCCTGGACGAAGGATGGAACAGAGTGCCTTAGATATGCTCTTTAAGATGGGAACAACTTGTCTTTTGCAGTAGTACCTCCCTCTTTCTCTTTCTTGCCTGTATAGAGATTCTGGATTATTGGCTTAAACATGAAGCCTACATTTGAGACAGATAAATTTAGGTGAGATCAGCTCTTTGGTGGGTGACTCCATGTCCCTGCTGACTCAGAGTAGCATGTCATGGTCAAGGGATTGGGTAG
>JAVCKT010020029.1:0-17894 GCA_032273925.1 Rhynchotus rufescens | reverse complement strand
GGGACGATCACCTCTCTTGACCTGCTGGAGATGCTCTTCTTAATGCACCCCAGGATCCCATTGGCCTTCTTGGCCACGAGGGCACACTGCTGCCTCATGGTCAGCTTGTCGTCCACCACAACGCCCAGGTCCCTCTCTACAGAGCTACTCTCCACATCCCCAGTCTATACTGGTGTCTGGGGTTATTCCTCCCCATGTGCAGGACCTTGTACTTGCCCTTGTTGAACTTTATGAGGTTTCTCACCACCTAGTTGTCTAGTCTGTCCAGGACCCTCTCAATGGAGGTGCAGACTTCTGGGGTACCAGCTACTCCTTCCAGTTTCATATCATCAAAAAACTTGCTGAAGGAGCACTCCATCCCTTCATCCAGATGAATAAATTGAACAGGACTGGACCAAAGACCCCTGGGGAACTCTGCTAACTACAGGCTTCCAACTAGACTCTGCACCACTGTTCACTACCCCCTGAGCCCTGCCATCTAGCCAGTTCTTAATCCACCTCACTGCCTACTCATCTATCCCACACCACCAGAGCTTGCCCAGGAGGCTGCTGTGAGGGATGGTGTCAAAAGCCCTGCTGAAGTCAAGATGGATGACATTCACCGCTCTTCCGTCATCCACTCAGCCAGTCATTCCACCATAGAAGGCTACCAGGTTAGTTAAGCGCAGCCTTATGAAAAAGTTAGGCATTACCTCTTTGTCTGCTGACTTTTTTCAGATCATTTTGTGTCTCTGTGCCTCAGTTTCCCCCACAAACTCCCTAGCAAGATTGCTGATGCACAACCTTTGGAAAGTGCTTTACAATTCACCATTAAAGCTGTTTATTTGCATGTTGGTCCTTGCTTCTGCTGACCCTCTGAGCTGCTGGAGAGTCCTTGCACCCTGTTCACCATTTTGCCTTGCCAAGTTGGATCAGTAGACCCTGGCCTAGCTGCTTTGTCACCTTAGTCTCTTTTCCCCTCCATGTACTGCTTCCAATTAGCCACACTGCACCACAGTTATTAACTCTTTTTGACTGACTTCTTAAGTTAATTATAATTTCATAGTGTAATACCAAGCATGATTAAAACAATTTGATATTCCAGCTTTCCCCCTGCAATCCCTCTTTCCCTTAGTTTTTCTTTCTTCTCTGCCTTCCTCCTCCTCCTGCCTCCCTTCACCCTGGAAGTTTTTAGATACGCTTCTGCATCACTGCAACCAATTGTATGGTAGAATCTGAAATTATTACCCTCTTAAATGCATTAAACTGTTCATAAAGCAATTTGCAATGCCAGTTACCAAACTACAGCGAGGCTCCCAGCCTGACACCTCCCAAATGCAGCAGGATTCTTGGCAGCTGCCTCCTGCTGCAATGCTCTCTCACTCTTCAGAGTCGATGCCTGAAACTTAGGAGAAATCAATGCAATTATAGATATGAAGGTCCAATTACTGCGAAATGTGATCAGTTTTTATCTGTGAGCCCCTTCAAGAAAATCCAGGAGGCCTTTCTCTCTTGCGAAGGGAGCTTCGGACTGCAATGTAATGCAAAATGATCTTTTAACCGAGGAAGGAAAGGGAGAGGCCTCTGTCACCCAGCAGGGCAAATCTGATGTGGCCCAACACTGATTTCCCTTTAACACTGGTGAGATTACTCCTAATTTGCACCTCCATACTTCCATTCTGTTTGATGTAACTGACCCTCACTGACACTTCGATTGCCTTCCCAGGCCAGCATTGCCCCGTGCATGTGACTGCCTCCTCACCTCCAGGTTCCTGGGCATCATTTTGCCCATTCAGGCTTCATTTCCCCCCATTTTTCTCCCCTTTGACACTGTTTAGATCAGCAGAGCTGTCTGAGCATTCAAGCCCAAGGTCGTGACGCAGAAGGTGGCAGCTCAGGACCACAAGCCCACATGGCTGCTCCACACATGGGCATCACTTGTTGAGCCCACTCCCTGTGCTGCTTGGTGACTGTCACAACACATCACTATAAGCTGATTTGACAAAAAAACCTGTCCTTCCATAGCATTGACTTCTGCACATAGCCCTTCAGCGAGGCAAGCTTTGTTCTGTCTGTGCTTTACCTCTGATCCAACAGAGTGGATCCTGATCAAGAATGGGACATGACTTTGAGTTTACAAAGAGAAATAAGTAGCCACCTATATTAATAAGTTACACGATCTTTTTATCTCTATTAATTAAGAAGCCAGTACCTTAGAGAGTAATAAGGATACATATTCTGTAAATTAGCTAATAATATTCTGTAAATTAGCTAATAGCTTAATTACTGGTTCAGTCCCTGCTCCCTTGCCAGGGAGGACCCATCTCCCTTCCCACAGCTCTGGTTGCAGCCAAAAGCTGCAGGAGCCGAGTGGCAGCTTGTCACCAAGCTGAGCTCCAGGGACGGCAGTGCTGCTGCTTGGCCTGGCTTGAAGCCATTCAGCAGATTTGCCCTTTAGTGCCTGGTTTGTCTGCCCTGTGAGGCCAGTGCCCGATGCAAGCACAGACCCACATGAGCTTCATGTCCAACATGGGACATCTACACAGCACCAGGGCCTGTGTTCACCTCCAGCACCCCAGACCAGAAGCTTCTGTTATTTCTGGAGCTTTACAGCACGAAAAAGAGGAGAAATCTTTGCTCCCTTTTGGGTCACCCGGGCAGATATTCATGTGCAGTCACCAGGAGATGGACATTTAATAGATGCCAGCCCAGTCAAGGCTGGGAAGCACATCCTTGCATGTAGACATGTAGATCCTGCTGGCTGGACAACCAAGGTGTTTTGGGATAGAAAAAAAAAAATGACAATGATGGTTCCCAAGGTGGTGACACCTTCCCAGGTAGCCCTGTGTGCCAGCAGTTGGTGGCCAAGGGAATGGAGATGTTCTCCCCATTGCTGAATGTCCTGGTGTCTGGGCTCCTCCATTCCTCATCCTGCCTTCAGATTTTTCCCTGCATTTCATACATACTTTCTGGGTGCTTTTTTTTTCTCATCACACTGCAGGAATTACAGCAAGTGATTCGCTATCAGGGCATACAACCACCGTGTTACTGTACAGGCTGCTTTTGCAATGCTGAATGAGCGATGCTTGTTGTGGCTGTAAATTTAGTGTTAACCCTGCTTTCTCATGGTATGTGTTTCTCCATGCTTGTTTATGCCACTTTTTGTGCTGCTCCAAGATGGATCAAGCTCTTTCACCTTTGCCTGCAATCTCAGAAGAACGATTCACTTGGATGCTGAAATGTAAATAAATATATGCATTGCTAAATAAATGAAACAACAATATGTTAAGCCAAGGCTGATAAGTATCTTGATGAAAAATACATTTAAATAAATGGAGCAGATTATCAGACAGTGGACTTAAAGGTAATTATATCAGGTCATAATTTAGTACAGTACATATAAGGATAAGTAAATAGTTTTGATCCTTGATTTTGCTTTGCTAAATACAGTAAATTTTTTCATACTGCAATTGTTAAGTAAAACAGAGATATTACCACAAACCCTACAAAAGGAGATGAAAAATGGTTGATGGACTGGTAAGAAATTTTTTTTCACATTGATAAATGTTCCAAATGCCACACAACAACTTGTCCCAGAAACCTTCCAAACAAACAGAAAAGTAAAGAACTGATAAATGAGCTTGCTCTTTCTCTGTATTCCCACTGTAACTATGTGCACACATACACACACACAGAGAAAAAGTTAGTCTACTGTACAGGTACCTTCCTCTCTGGCACTGAATTACAAGCGCTACCCCCAATTACAGTCTCTAAAACCATTAGCAGTTAAGAGAAAATAATCCCTGCAATTTGTGAAGCAATAAGTATTATGTACGACCGAGGAATATGCAAAAAGGAAGGCAGTGCTCTGCCAGCAAAGCAAGTCTTCGGCTCAGGACTGCCACCTCTCTGCTCTTTGCGAAGTGGAGAACTGCTTGAAGCAATTAGATTTCATCTTGTTATATTTCTCCGTGTCTTGTCCTTACTGAACAGGGGCAGCGAGCCTGTCTGCAAAGCTTTGCGTGCTGGCACATGTCTTTTTTGTGGCTCTCCTGATGGAAAAGGGGTTGTTTCCTTCCCACGTCGGATCAGGCGCTCTGAACCTGGTGTTTCCACATTCTTGATTGCCCTGCCGTGTGTGAATCGCATACTAACGAGGCAGTCCTTTAGATCACCTTCCCTGTCCAATTTTTCTCCCCACCTACTGATTGAAAAGCAAATGCAATACTTTTTCTACCATCAATTTCCTTTCTTCATGTGCCTGCCTGCAACTATTACTTCTGGAGGATTTCATCAAACAAGCAACAGGTTCCTAGGGTGGTCATCTGGCCCCCTAAGTAATACACTAGGCTGCTAATTTATTAAGGCCTGGGTTATTAGAGGACGACTATTCTGAAGCCTTAGTTCCTTGGACTTCAATCTATCATGGAGGATTTCCCTTCAGAATAGTATTAATGATAATGAAACATGTTCTGTTAAACTGGGAGATTTTGTGGTGACCATAAAAGCGTGAGCTATGCAGAGCATCGGGACACGTACGAATGAGCATGGAGGAGACTCCACAATGTGTAGGGTCACCAAGCACAGCAAGAGGGTGTGTGGATGCATTACATGACCTTTGCTTAGGAAAGCAACCAAGGATGAATTACTCTTAGATACTCAGCTGAAGCAATCTGATTATTGCTAGATTTGTGGCCCTGTCCATAAGTGCCAGTGGAGCTTCCACGTGTTCCTACTCTGCGTCTTCCATCACCTCTCTGCTCTAGAAAATGTCCTTTTCCAGAAGACAGCTAAACCAATTAGGTCTTGCTTAATTTACCATGGAAGACTTCAGCCTTCTTAGATAAGTTATTTAGCTCTCTCACTTGTCACCTTGGGACTCTCCAAACAGCTTCTCCTTTTTAGCGCATTCTCATGGCCATGCAGCTCCCCTCTAATGCAGCTGCAGAGTTTTAGACATGCTTTCTTTGCTCATCTTGCATGGAGCCCTGCCTTAAAGAGTCAGGAAATGGAAATGAAAAAAACAGGGTCATAAAAGCTGACCTAGAGCAGTCCTGGAGTTGCTAGAAAGCTTTAAATTCCCTATTGAGTTTCTCTAGCTATAATAACAGCCTGTGCAATGTTTTTTATGCCTATCAGAGGCAGGAATCACCCAGAATCTCCCTAAAGTTCCCTTGGAAAGAAGCTTCTCCTCCCTTTCTCTCTGCCTCCAAACTTTGATCGCAGTCCCGGCAGATGCAAAATATTTGCAGTAAGAAGTGCCAGTGCCGTCACCTCGCCACAGTCGCTCCCAGTCAAACTGTCTGCATGCACACTTCAGAGCATCATTTATCTTGAGGGATGTCAACTCTAAAAATGTTACGGCACGTCACTGTCAAAGCAAATGCCAGAAATTAGCTTTCTTTCATCTGAAAGAAGAATAATTAACTTTGCAACTGTTTCCAAAAGTGCTAATTAATGGGTTTCACCAACTTGATTTGTCAGGATACATCTTGATTGGAACAACAGCTTGTTCATCCCCTTGAGGATTATGGCTCATCTTTTGGACTCTTTTCCTCATCCGCCAATTTACTGTGAGTTGCAGAAAATGAATGTCACTTATAATACAAAAATAAACAAGCAAAAAAGGGAAAGCCCCAGAGACAAGTTAGCATTTATTAATTATTTGTGTACTTTTTCTCTATTAGCAATAATGTAAAATCAGAGAGTTCCACATTAGAAGAATAAACTTTAAATGAGATGGGAGTTTTGTTGGCACTTTCGCTTCTTCAACAACTAGGACAGATCTCCACCCGGGATATCACTGTGGCATGGGCTTGGATAGGACCAAGGGACAAAGCTCTCTCCTTGCTCATTCTCCCTAGAAATCCCTTCAGGATCCAAGTCAGCTGCTGCCTAGACATCCAGTCTCCAATATTCACAAACTACAAGTCTAGGGATGACATTTTGCCTATTCCTACAGTAGTTTATGCAGCACATTCTTGCTCTTTAAGCCATGACATTATTTAGGTGCATTCCCTCCTGTCACCATAACAGGGTCTGCACTTTGTCTACCCATGCTCAGATGAAACAGAAAATGGTTGAGCTTGCAGGTGACCTGATGGATTTGGCCAGACCACACTACACTGCCTAAATCCATGAGGCCCTTTGAAAACCCCAAAGCCTAAACGAGTTTGATGATTTAAGAGCTAATGATTTGAAGAACCAGTGAAGGTCACAATCAGGTCGTGTATCATGAGTCTGATGACCCCTATATTTGCTCCTAAAAATATAAAGCAAATCAGGAAATAAAGTAGAAAAGCCACTTTATTAATAGAAATCCACAACTCAGTTATCATTATGATAAACCTTACACCAAATGTTGCTTACAATCAGGACAAATAGAGAGGAAGGTTGTGGTTGGAGACTAACTGTGTATCAACTAAAGAACAAGAGTTTATTGCAAGAAATTTGTCCTTAGCACTACTGCCTGGTTGGATCCTGTCCAGTTGAGCTACAGGTGGGATATTGTGATCACCTGGGCTACTGAGAGCAGCTTTGGACATCAGCATCTCCACAGCTGCTTCCAATCACCCCGTCATTCCCTAGGGCTTCTCTCCCTGCCCCTCCCTGCCCTGGCCAGGCACAGCAAAGGGTGGCATGGTATATAAGGGGGCTTACAGAGCAGTAGTGTTTGGTCCCCTGTGGTGAGGAAGAGGAGCAGAAAGAGGAAGGACAGTTCTTCAGGACAGGTACTGTGTTGGAGATGTGTTTGCTCTGGGTATTGGAGCTCCCTGTTGTTAGCTCTAGTATCTCATCTCTTCTTTGTGATGGTCTGAGTTCTTCTCCTTACCCATAAGGGGATGAAAGAAGGAAGGTTAAGGAGGTTGGAAAGATCTGTGGTCATGTCTGCAAACACTTTTCTGTCCTGAGGAAAGATTCTGAGATTTTAGGAGCCAAATAAGAAGTATTTATGCTCTTGATTTGCTCCTGGTGCAGCAGGAGTGTAGAGCTATAGGAATGGTCCCTTCCTTGTATTTTTGCAGGTTCTGCTGGTGGCAGCTCTTGTGACCTTTATTGCAAGGCTAGAGAAAACTATGATCTAGGAGCAGCAACTGCATTCAGTTAAAGAGCAATCCCTTTCCCAGACTGGTAACATCTCTATTTTGGATTTTGTTGTGCTATGCCTTAAAGTTTTACTAGAAAGGCATTGTGGACTACTTGAAAGCATATTATGAAATCAGTCAGATGGTTCTAGATGTTTAAAAGCATATACAGAAGAGGAAGCTATAAGCAAGGTCTTTTTGAATTTGAGAGTTGATGGATTGGTAACTTTTAAACAACTAAATGTTTTTGAACTGTTCGTAATCTTTCAGTAAATGTGTCTAAGTGGAGCTTTGTACTAGCTTCTTGTAGAAGTGAGTCCCAGAAGGTAGTGACTAAGCTATATCACATCTGTATCTGCTCAGCTTGGAGTTAAACTGGTAACAATTTCACCTTTAGAGATGTCGGTGTTATTTAGTGGATATTTCTGCTTAATTTGTGGCTATATTTACACTTGCAGCAGAGGCTAAAATCCTGTGTCATTGCATTTTTAAATGGAGTCTATTTTTATCTATAAAGGGATGAATTTAGAGGCTTACTGGAAGCCACTGAATCCTCACAGGTCTCAGGCTGGAAGAACAAACCTCTTGCCTGTTTACTGTTGCTCCTTGAATTTCACCTGAGCAATCCCCAGGATTAACTTTAGGCAGATAAAACCACATAAAGTGTAAATCTGTGTTTGCTTGTGATGCTGAGAGCTGCACTGCACTTGTGCAACCTGGAGCTGTACCTGTGATAACCGCATAGGATACAGTCAGAGGCTTCTTGTCTTGAAAAATCCATAGGAAGAGAAAATCTCCATAATTTGAAAGGTGGAGGGTGGAAGAAAAGGAAATCTTTCTGTGTTTTATCATTGTTGGACATATTTAGTAAGGAATAATACCTTTGTAAGCAAATGTGAGTTTGTGCATGTGTTATAAGATGTGTGCCCTGGAGTTCCTGTGCTGCTGTAGTCATCAAGAGAAATATCGAGCACCTGGGAGGCTGGGGCCTGGACAGGTGAGAGGATGGCTAGAGGAAGGGGCTCTAGCATGGTGTGGGTTTAAAGGAGGGAGGTTTCTGAGCCAGCAGGGATTTGGGAGGCAGCAGTGCAAGGCTCCCTGCTGTGGTGTGCAGACCTTCACCTTGCTGTCCCGCCTGGCAAACAGTGGACCTTGGGGCTGACAGCATGCAGCTTGTCACCTGCAGCCCACAAGTTGCACTTGCTTGCTGTTCAGGACCCCTTAAATAGCTACAGAAGCATTTGGAGGGAAACAGCAGAGGAATCCAATTCTGAGACAGAAGGGGCAATCTGTGCAGTAACATCCAGTGTTAGCTGGTGAGGTTGCCTTGCTCTCCTCTTCCCATTTCCTGGCTCTGCCATCCTTTTCTGCATCCTCCTGGGAGCAGAGGGACACCACCCCATCCCTGTGCAGCTGCGAGGTGACCAGTGCAGGCAGTACCCAGATGATAGCTATTGTCCCTGGCTAGTGGAGTGCATCTTGTAACCAGATTCCTCCTGTATCCCTTCTTCCTGCCCCCCACTCACAACCCCTCTGGATTGGGCTCCTTTACTAAAAATTGCTTGGGAGGAGAGGCGGAGGGGATACTTTATTAGTGTTATGCATTATTTTTCCCTCCTCTCCTTTCTTTCCTCATCTCTCCCCCCGCCACCTTCCTGCATGATGAATTGCCTGGTACAGAGATGGTAGCTCCAGCCCAGGCACTTAGCAATCTCCTCCTGGTCCCTTGCACAGACAGATGGGACGGCCCATGTCTTGACCGTGATTGATTAGCTGGAGAAAGCCTGTTGAGTGGAGTTCCATGAAGATTGATGCTTTCTCCTTCTAACAGCATTTCCAAAAAGTTTCTATTACATTTTGATTATGTTTATAGAATCTCACTGGTCTCCAGGAAGATTCAATCTTCCCCCCCGCCGGCTCCCCTCAGAGCAGCGTGTGTAACTTCCCTCCCTGCCTTTGCTGCTCATCCTCCTCTTACCTTTATTCTTGCAGGGGTGGCCCTGGCAGTCTCATAGGACAGTTTCTATCTTGTGTCTCTTCTGTCCCCCATCACAGACACCCTGCAGCTGTTTGATGTAGGAGCTCCCTGGTGCTGGGTGCTGCTGCCCGTGCATGATATCACAGTCCTGGCATGCATGAGCAGAGCATGAAGGAGGAGTAACAGGCCTGATCCTTGGGTACAGAATGAAGCATGAAACCCCTAGGGTGGTGTCATGATGAAGAGCTGCCCTTTTCCTCTGTTAAAGGCTCCTTAGAGAGGAACTCCTCTGTGGCTCCTACCTGCCTTAACTTCTGACCTGCTGGGTTCCCTGCAGCCTGTTTCCATCTCAGCCCCTCTGGGTATATTCCTGTTGTGGGCTCTGTTGCAGCTGGCTGCAAGCAAAGCCTGTCAAGTGATGGCTGCATTTCTGCATCACTGTGGGAAGAGGATTTTTTCTTCTTAAATCGGAGACCCAAGACTCAGATTTGGAAAGCAGGCAAAGTTATCAATGATTAGGAGAGGGATGGCACAAGAAGACAGGTCAAGTCTGAAATGATGGTATTTCAACTTCTTACTGCTTCAAAGCTCAGCCCTTGCTGCAGGACTGAAGCAACTTGATCTGGGTCAAAGACCAGCATGGACAGCATGTGTGTATGGTGGGAAAAGGTAACCTGAGGGCTGGTCCTGTGCAACATGACCTGCCTGGAGCTGCCCATTTATGGAGCTTAATATATTTTTCAGTAGCTCTAACATATAAAACATGTGTTGATTCATAGGTTCTCTCTTGGTCAGAGCTAAAAAATGTCCTTGCTGTTATACAGAAGCAAGCTTAAGTCAGTCCATAACAGATAAATCAACTTTAAAATGCTGGGCTCCTCCAAAGTGTTAAAGGAGCCTTTCCAGTTGGTTCCTAATTGTTGCAAGTAATTGTGTTACCAAATCTCATTAAGAAGCTGGCTCTCCTGTCCTTTCCTGCTTATTTAATTAAACCAGGAGCTGGGTCCTTCTGTGGAACAAGAGTCAAAGGCGGCCTGGTTTCCTGTGCTGTTATCCTTGGTGAGAGGCAAAGCCTCCTCTCTTGTGCTACCTTGGCTGAGTGAGTGGAGTCATGTCCAGTGGTTCCATGCTGCAGGAGTGATCCCACAAAACGTGCCCCAGGGTCATGTGCAATGACTGGCAAAGCTGATGGCAAAGGCTGCAGCCTGCAAAGGGGAAACTGCCTGCAGGGAGGCTGCAGCCTGAGGGGTTTAGTTGAGAGATCACAGGTCCCTGTCTAAAACCCTGAGATTTCACAAGTTGGATAAAGGGAACATCTGCTGAAGGAGGTCTCTGAATTAAGCTTTGTCACCTATGAGTGACTTCATAGCAATACCCAGAGGTATTAAAATGTGATGGCCATGTCCTGCATCTCAAGTGGTAAATGCAGGTAGAGAAGGTGGAAACATTTGGGTGATGGGTGGGCAGCTGGGTTTCCTCATCTTGGCTTACTTGCTGTTTTAGTTATGTATCAACTGGAACAAAAACACAAGTCAGCCCCTGGCTTCATGCCCCCTATGCCAGGTGGTGCTGCAGGGTTTCCTGCCAAGACAGTAGTGTTTGCACCTTGGGTGTCTTGCCCTTCAGGTAACCTGACCTTGCTGAGCTCCTGAGATGAGCTGCAGCCCAGCTAAGGCAGCTCAATGTCCTACCACTGACCAGCAGCAGGGACACATCCCAGCAGGACTTGGGGAGGCAATGGGCACCCTCACGAGCCAGAGGCCACCAAGCATGAACTTCAGCTAAAGCTGCCGGTGATGCCTCCTTGTGTCACTGAGTGGTGTGGGTATGTGTGTACACAGCCCTGATCACCTGCTGGTGGAAACAGCTGAAATCTAATTACTAGCACAAACCAAGCAAGCACTTCTACTGTATTTTTTCAAGTCTCTTCTGCTTGTGTAAAATCAGGCAGGGCAGGAGGCCCATGATTTGTGTGCTGTGTTACCAACACATGCAGAAGTGTGTGGATCGCTCCTCCCCGCATAGGAAATGATGTGGTACCCTGGCATGTAGCCCTCAGAGGTCTCTTCCCCTCTGTCAGCTTGCCTGCATGGCCCCCAATCTCATTCCAGGCTATTTTTTTAAATACAGACCCCATTTTTTATTTCTGCATTTATTACACATGCAAATTACAGATGAAAGCATCAACTACACAAACCATTACTCAGAGGAGCATCTTTCCAACTGCTGGACTTGGACTGAACAGCTTGTGGTTAATTTGCTATATAATCACTGCCTGCAACAGGAAAGCAAGTGCTTCAACTGTGCTAATATTATGAAAGGGGAAGTTAACCATAGAGATAAATTCTGAGGAGCTGCAGCTGGGATGAAAGAGGGAAATAAATGTAGCTGGAGTCCGGGCTTCAGGCTTGCAAAAGTGGCCGCTTGGATATTTAAAGGGATAAAAGATAAGAGTTCAGGTTAAACATGTGTTTTTGAAGTTGCTTTTTGCCTGAATATATTTCCCCCAGAAGTAGAGGATCCCTGCAGCTCCCATTGACCTGCGATTCAAGCCGTGTCCTGGGCTGTGCATAGGTATGCAAATATAATCAACTGTCTGCGTTGCACTGATTCCTGGGTGGCTTCCCAGGGCAGCTGCTGTTTCCGGAGGCAGGCACAGGCAGTGTGCTACGGAGGCGATGAGCACATTGCGATTTAGCTGGCAAGGATTTTATTGTTGTGGGGCTCTTTCCCATCATGCAGGCCTGTGGTTTTGGCCTCGTAGCACTAGGAGAAGCCAGGGAGCTGTTATGAGAAGTCTGTGCCGTATGGTGCTATGGAAAGGGATGGGTGCTCACTCCAGAAACAACCCGTGGTGCTCAACAGGTCCACTTACTGCGGGAAGAAGAAATGCTGAATTTGCTCAGGCAGGGTGCCCTGCTGAACAGGCTGAACTGCCCCGGACTGGAAGGGTTATTGTGGTGTGGCACTGCTCTGCCCGTGGATGTATCAGCTTAATCAGAGCTGTCTGAAGACCTTCTGTGTGAGACCAGGAATCTATCACATGGCCTCCCCAAGTGACCTCCTTGCCCTTTCGTTCTTGTGCCTCCAAGTTCAGGGGAAGTATAATACTCATGTTGCTCCTGGGGTTTTAAAAGGTGCCAGAAGATTATCTTAGGACCAATCTGGTTTTGCTTTTTTCTCTCTCTGTGAAGACTGAATGAGAGAATAGCTACTAGATTAGCAGAAATGGGGGTTGTGTTCAGGAGCCAAGTGAATCATCTTCAAAAGATGGGTGAGCTGGTTCTTATGAAGCAAGAATACGCCAGACTCAGGAACTCTGTAGCTCTGCATTCAATTTAAAGGTCTTTTTTCATTCTGAAATACTTGGGATGACTTTCGTCCTGTTTCATGGGTCCTGGGGAGTCGGGGCATAACATGTCAAAACAAGTCGTTCTTAGGAGAATCCAATTCCATCCTCTAAGAAGATGGCCAACATTATTCCTATGGGTCTTGGTCCTGGTGAGGTTTCCTATTAGCAGATCCTGTGGGACATGGGTGCTGGAAGTGGCCTCAGTCTTTCGTTCAGCCTCACAGTTATAAGGACACTGTGCAGGCCATGCAATACACCTGACAGTGGCAGATGTTATCCCTGCTAGAAATGTGGCTAAGCAGCATCAATGCAGAGTGTTGCTTAGCCCCTCTGTGCTGGGAACTGGTTTCCATGGAATTTAAGTGCCAGGCTGTCCATGCATGCAGTCAAGGTGTGCTCCTTGGTGCAAGGGGGGTGTCAGCTTCCAGGGAGCTGTGGATTTGAATGACTGACCATAACAGGGCTCTCCCAAAGCCCTTAAGCTTTTTCAGAGTCATCTTTAATTCTTGCCCCCTCACTTAATTTTAGACAAGAATCTCTTTTGTCCTTGTTTTACAACTAACTTCAGTTTTCCGAGGTATGCAATGTCTATACACCCATGGGAAGACAGGGCAAAGCATTAGTCTTGTCTTGTGGCTCTTTGCCTGTGGGCCAGCAGTCACTCCTGGCTCATTTGGTTTAGTGATGGCTGTTCCCAAAGTCACTTGTTGAGCGGACAGGATGGCCCAGGGTGCCTATACAAATAACAGACCCCAAATGCTGCATGGGCAGGGTGGGAAGGACGTGCTGTTCAGAGGAAGGAGAAAGAAAATTGGAATGGGCAGGTGCTGGTAAGACTTGCATCAGGGCTGGCCATGAAGCTTGGGTCCCCAGTCAAAACAGATGAGCCATGAGGCTTTATGCTCCATCAAGTGAAGATGCTGGGAGGGCATATCACAGATCTTCAAGGTGCAGTCCAACAAAGATCTTTCTTAACCATGTGTCAAATCATAGGCTGTGCAGTGGTGATTTTACCTATGTGGGTTGGGTTATGACAGGTTCATTTAATCTGGGAGTGCCTTTTTCCTGAAAATTTTGCCGTCTGTGGATCATGAATGAAGCTTGCTGGCTCTCTGGCAGTCATCACTGAGTATCAGATGAAGGTGGAGAACAAGGGTGGTGTTTGATGAATGGAGAATTTGTGGAATTACTCATTAGGCTGGTGCTGAAATGAGCTGTAGCTGGGAGGTCAGGGTACTGGATCTGCCTCCTTCAGTGACCATTGCTGGCTGGTTTCCTTCACTCACCTTCCTACAGCCCTGGTTCCAGTGCCTTCTGTGCCAGATCACAAAGAGGTTGGTAAGCATGGATGTGCCACTCTGTGCAGAATGACCCTGGCAAGCAGGGAAAAACCTAAAGTTGTCTGCATGCAGCTTACCCTGTGATAGCCAGGAGATGGATGGGAGGGTGGATGGGATACTGAGGACAGTGTTGGAGCAGGCTGCTGTGGAGGCATGTGGCCATGGCACGTGGGAGAGCAGCTTGCTACCAAGCAGCAACCAGGGGACTTCCCAGTGCAGCAGTCATCAAACTGCAGCCCAAGCTTGGCCTGGCTGCCAAACCTGCAGCCAAGGGTGCAAGGAAGAAGCAGAGAGCTTGAGACAAACAAAAAAGCAGCCAGGAGAGTGGTTACCAACACCAGTGCTTCCCAAAGTGCTGGTGTGCAACTTGGGGTTACCTGGGTCCTGCTGATGTACCTTTGGGGTGCAAATCACCAAAAACTTTCAGATGGACTTCAGTGCAAAGAGCTTAGTTGTTCTGGGTTCTTCTCCCAGCCTCGTGGTGTGAGGATCTCTCCCTCTCTTCTGTGTGGGAAGCAGGCAGAGGCACTCAAAGCTCTAACACTTGGAAGGTAACCTAGAAATATTTTTGAGGTTAAAATTCCTATTCAACACTTGGAATGCTAAAATTCTTCAGAATAACCTCAAAAAAAAAAAAAAAAAGACTTAGGAATACAGTAAAAACTGAGGAAGCAATGGAAGTGTGGGAAAGGGGAATGGGAGTTGTTTAAATCCAGTAACTCCAGCAGTCTTATGGACAGACAAGCCCATGATCCAAGTACATTGTGTAATGCTTCTCTGGCTTTAATATGTATTTTTGACCTACTAGCCTTTCAAAGGTACTAATTTGCTCTGCTGCTAGGCCATGTGATGAAAACAGTTTTGATACACCCAGGTAACCTGCCAAAAGCATTGGCTTCCCAGAGAAATGAGCTATGGTTAGGACAAAAAGATATTCTGTGCTCCTCTGGAGTTGAAAGTTAGTAATAGAAAATTCAGTAGCTTGCTAGTGAATAAGAGGGGAAATAGAAACCATTAAGTAACTTGCTAATGGTTCCAGAGAGAAGGGAATCTGCTGTTGACAAAGGAGCCTTCGTCATATCCCCATGTAGCTAAGGAGAACTGACAACAAAGCTCTAGGCAACATCAAGGAGAAATGGATAAATCAACATTCCGGATACTTGGGCATATCTAAGCAAGGACCAATTTCTAAAAGCACTTAGTTTCCTGGGATATTTTTTTGCATGTAAAAATTGCCCTTACTGGTGTAGACAAAAGGCCAGCTTTGTTCAGGCTATGAACTGCTTAAGCAAAAATTGTGACTATAAATTGAGAAACTGCTCTTGGAACCTTTGCCCAAAGGCTAAATGCTTCAGAGCAAAATCACAATAAGTGATTTAGAGACTAATCAATAACATTAAAATCAACTGGCAAGGAAAAGACCCTGCATTTACAATGTATTTTCTAGATATTATTAAATAATATATCACAAGTGAACTTGAGTGATGAATTTAGCAGCTGTTTGCAAGAAGTGATAAATACAGATACTACCCTTTTTACTTGGAGGAGATTAGAGATCTTGTGGAATAGCAATCTTTGGAAAATGGCTATTAGGTAGATTAAGATTGTTGATTCTAAAGGCATAACTTTCAGGTAGGTGCTGGAGTAAGAGAATAGGAGTTTGAAAGATTGTTTCAGAGCTGTTGCCAGGGCAGCTGCCTTAGTGTTGCTAATCTGGATACTGCTAAGTCTGGCTGGCAGTGAGTAACACCAGTGATATTACATTTTTTTACCTTTGGTTGGAATGCTTGATAAAAGAAAGATAAAACTTTCTGCCTATTGATCTATCTTAAGCCTGAATTTCACTGTTGGTGAGGAGAGCAGGGCCAGAGAACAAAATCCCCAGTCCCAGCATGTGCAGTGTCTTTCCCTAGCATCACATCATTCTTGCAGAGCAGAGATGTCTACCTGACCTGGTGGTTCTGTTGCTTCTTCAGCCTCCAGTCACTGAGATGAAACCCAGTCTTCTTCCTAGGCAGGAAGATGGAAGAAGGTTTGTGGAACATTGCCTTCCTAGGCAGGAACTAAACTGAGGCTGGTGAAGTTGTTCCCAGCTCAGCCCCTCAGCCATGGGAACAGGTTACAGGGTTTTCAAAAGAAATTGAGCAAATGCATGACAAATACATTAGTGGCTGTTAAACACAATGTAGTCTGGCTTGGGGAGGCCTTGAGATGCAGAGCTGAAGTTTGGCAGGATTGCTGGCCTGTTCTGTTCACACTTTTCCCTAAGAGTCTTCTATTTGCCACTACAGAAACAGGGTGCTAAGTGAGATGGTGATTGATTTTCAGATTGCTCTTATGTCCTGCTAGGAAAGACTTCCAAGCACTACTGTGTTTGAAGCCAGCCAAAAGGTAAAAGACTAGTTTGTTGCTGTGGTCAGCATGAAGCTTTACTTTGAGCTGCCGAGACTAGGAGCTGTTTTCATTCCTTTTTGTGGGAGCTGTATTAGCCAATTGTGGGTGGTGGTTTGCTAGATGCTGCGTGGTTGAAATCTAGCTGACAAGTGTCTTCAGTGCTTTAGAGAGCTCTCTAATCCAGCTTCCCTTTGCAACATACCTGGAGAAGAGTCAGAAGAACAGATGCTAGTGCAGGTGAGATGAAAACTGCACTGCTTAAAGGGAAGATAAAATGCAAATAAGGAAGGAAAGTGATGTATCACCCTTGCTTAAGAGAAGTGTGTCATGCTGTCCCATTACTATGTTCTGATGGGCCATTAGGGTCCAGTCACTGCTTCTCTATTGAGAAATTATTGCATATCCTCTTATTAAGATCAGATTGATTTGAAATAATCACCAAATGGCTCCTGATATCATAAGAGTATCTTATTTGAATAATGACTGACCACCAGCCCACCCACTCTTGCCTCCATCTGGCAGCTGACATAAAGCACCCAGGATGTACAGACAGCATCAAAAGCCCAAAGCCCATCTCAATTTCTGCACTTTAATGTACCACAGATCTTGTTTAATGTCAAGCTGTGCAGTGATGTCACTGGAGTCCTAAATATTAGGACCCTGATTTATTGTTCATTTTAACATCTTTCTGCCACTTCCTTTCCATTATCAATTTTTCAGCTTTTCACAGAACTGTCTAACACCGAAGTTAGACTTTGCTGTAATGACAAATTCAAGTGATGAGTAAAGTGAGAAGAGTAACTTAACGCATTTCTGCAGAAAGACAACAATAATCCCTGTGATGGCATGTTCCAGTGACAGCTTGTTCTGTAACTAGGTCTTGGTAGCTTTGGCACCAGCTCCAGAGGAGAATTTGGAGATTCACTTGCTCTGCTTCTAGAAAGGATTCTGAAATTAAGTGATCCTAGAAACACCGAGCCTGTAAGACTCTAGCTGAGAATCATTAAGTGCTAGGTTGTGTGTATATAAAGTTAAGCAAGTGAATGTGACCATTTGTAAAAGAGGATAGCTTAACATTGACTTAAAATTTGTTTTCAACACTTTGATTCTCACCAAATTTTGGAGGGAGCATGCTTGAAATGTGTGACTAAAGCACCGTGTTTTCTGCTGCTTGGAGCATTACTTGTGTGGCAGGCTAGAAAGACCAACATGCAGGTTGGGCCAACATAGAGCTAGAGAGCAGGCTTGATAGTGAGCTTCAGTGTGTCCATGCTGTGAGATGCACCACATCCACAGTGCACTTGGCAAGAGCCCAAGCCCAAAGTATCTCCTGTTGGGTTGTCTTGTCTTATGCAGAGGGCAATTCATGCATCTCATCTGAGGAGACTGCCCAGTTGACAGATCCTGTGTGTGGAGTAAATCTAGATCCCTCTCAAGTACTCATGGAGCATGGGCTGTGTGCCCCTCAGGATGGGAGATCCTTGGCTTGCAGTGGACAGCTCAAATCTGTGGACGGAACTGTGTTGGTAGCTCTCTGGAAATAGGTTCAACAGAATTTTTCATTGCACCCAAGACTTAGCAATGGGAATGGGAAGTCCACTGATGCCTCTAGGTGCAAAACTTACTAGCAAGAACCCTGTTCCTGCCTGCATTGGGTTTATCCTGAAAGCCTCTTCATATGTGGTCACCTTTGTTCTCTAATAATTCATAGGAAAAGATGGTTAAGTGGCAGCAGCAGCTGGTGAGAGAGCAGATGGTGCCACCTG
>JAVCKT010020028.1:4923-19029 GCA_032273925.1 Rhynchotus rufescens | reverse complement strand
TTAAAGTTTGCTGGGCAATTGCTCTAAAATGACAGTGTGCTGCTGAGCAGCTAGTGTACTGAGTACATAAAAGAACTTGTCAATAGATATTTAAATAAGGACTTTCAAACTCACAGAAACTTTGGTATACCTTGTTAAAATATTAAATTATTTCAGCTTGCACAAATGTGAATTTTTTTCTCTGCCAATTTGGCTAATTATCTGTGACATTTATGTTTATGACAGGAGAATTATATGCTTCAGAAAAGCTTCATATCTGCATA
This sequence comes from Rhynchotus rufescens, assembly GCA_032273925.1. Classification (NCBI taxonomy): domain Eukaryota; kingdom Metazoa; phylum Chordata; class Aves; order Tinamiformes; family Tinamidae; genus Rhynchotus; species Rhynchotus rufescens. The sequence goes on along the minus strand of JAVCKT010020028.1, from coordinate 18,766 downwards.
CCAGTTCTACATACTAGTGGGTTAAGTCAACCCACTTGTTTTATCAAAATGAAAAGACTAAGTGCTCAGAAAAAGAGAAGTTCAAGCACAGCAAGGCAGTTTTGCATTTAATTTTTGTTTCTCAGTTTGCGAATCTAATTCACAAATCTTTTCACAAAGATTTTGGACTTCTGGGGAGTCTTCTCAAAAATTTATTTCCATGAAGCATTTTAAATATATGCTAGAGTTCATCCTATTGCTGCAGAAGTGATGTTAAATGTAACTAGGAGTCATGATTTTATTTCATATAGAAAATGACTTGCTTAGAAAGCAAATGAAAATAATGTCATGTAGCAAATGCAAATAATGTCATGTAATAGAAAACAGATTCAGGTAATTACTAAATATTGGTGAAATATTCTGCATCTGTGCTATATTACTTACATTCTGCATGCTTTTTCATACACACTTGCTCAAATTTGACAGCTTACCATTTTGGAACAGAACTGTATTTCAGCAGTTTAAACATATTCTGAGGATTTCTGTAAAAATGAAATAGGTTTTATTTTACACCCACACATCACAGAATTTCCAATCACTTTTAAAAGTACTGCCTTAATCTTCCCAGCCAAAGTGACTAGTGACATTTTTTCATCACGAGGTTTTGGCTGATGAGAATGTGTTAGAATAAGAACAATCCAAACTTAGCTTGCATCAGAATTAAGTGATTTTAATGCCCTTGGTAACCAATTTTAATCCTGGATAAGTTCTGCCGAGGGACACCCAAGGCACAGATAAATACAGTTTTTCACTTCCTTATCACCAGTTTGAACCTATTGCACTTCAGTAGCATCCAAATATTTTTCACAAGCTGCCCTGCATGAAGTTAACAATAGGGAACCAGTAGTAAAACAGAAGAAAAAAATCTGAGAAGCACAAGAATGAAGTATTTTGTGTCGCATACTGAAAAAAAATGTTTATGAGATGAGATAGAATTCTATCTCAGTTAACACATTTAATTATTGCATGAAAATACAGTGGGGGGAGGGGGGGAAAGACTATTCAGGAGGATTTCCTGCCACCACCACAGCACTTCCACACTGTGCCCTTTCCCCCATCCTTCTCACAGGTTGGAACTTCACTCACTGCCAATTGTCACGACTCCTATTTGAAAGTTTGACCTTGCATTCTGGTGCTAGAGAAGAGGGGCAATGTGGCAGCCCAGTGCCATGAACTTTCAAAATGTCTTATTATTTCTAGCTTTGTAAAGCAACACAGTGAGGTAACATCTGTGGACCTAAAGCTAGTTCACTGTTTTCTGAAATTAAATGTTTCTAAAGCAACATAGTACAGAGTGCCCCCAGTAATTAGCACAGGACAGCACCGGGGTGAACAGGGGCAAACCCAGATTCAGGCCACTTTGAGGCAGGCAGCACTTGGGGAACACGTTACCAGCTGCAGCATCTCTGGGCCCATAATTAAAGACCACACTGGAACTCGGCTGCATCCATTCCAACACAGCACAAAGCCCTGCAGCCCGCTACCCCAGTCCCTGCCCTCCTCCTGCCTGCAAAGGCACCGCGCTGCTAAGTGGCTGCCACAGGAACCCACGCACCCCCTGCTCACTAACCACAGCCAATCCTCCACCTTCTCTCAGAAGTAGAAATAAGTAGAAATAAAAGAGGAAAGGAGAAAGAAGAATGGAGTTTCCTTCTCTCTAAGGGAGTAAATATTTTTACAGTGTGTATGAAACTTTCATTAAGAGAATCTAGAGACAATATAAGTTTATCTATCCTATTGAGCTGCGAGGATCAGGGAATTGAGAAACCGCCATACAGAGAAAGACAGTGGAACTGAGCAAGGTTATAGAGCCACCTACCCACCCACTTACTACTGTGGTAATCCCTCTTTTGTGAAAATGCCCTGAATCCTGGATAATTTTTTTCACAGCTTCCTACAACTACTTCCTCAGGATCAGAAGATATAAACAGAATGTTTACAGAAATAATAATAATAATAAAGACTAACACAGAAACCAGCTGTTTCTCTAGTGCAGAACCCGGTCCCTTGGTAGCACCTAGGAAGCAAGAAAGTCACAGAACCGCCTCTGCTGCGGGAGGGCTCCCAGTTCCCTCTGAACAAAAGGGGTCTTGAAATCCGCCCAACAGTTCAGTCCATCTGGCCCTGTCTGACACATAGGCAGAAACTTGGACCTTAGACTTTGGATTCCTAAATACTGACATCCTTCCCTCCTGCTGACACGGGAAATATAAATCATGAGTAATATCAATACTCCTAGTATCAAGCGTTTTGTGAAACCAGAAAAATGATTCTAATTCTTTAAGAACTAAACCTTTAAAACTGAAGGACATATGTCATTTCTGAGGAATTCCAAGGGATTCTAAATCTTTCACTGGAACTTAGGCATCATAGAAAAATGTGACAGGAGTAATAATACATGATATTATATACTACTAGGCAAGTTGGACAAATTACATCTGCTACTGAATAAATGTGGCAAGAGTCTGTATTAGAAAACTTCCTGCTGGGTCACAAACATACATCAGTAATGGTTTGTTTTCAGCACAAGAAAAATTGCCATTGTCATATTCCAAAGCGAGTGTAAATTGTTTTATTATAAACTCCCTGTTGGTCCCTGTTTAACTGAGAAATCATTCAATCTAAATTTATCTTCTCTCTCCGTGGCATTGCCCTGTGTTGGTATCACCAAACTCTGCTTCAGTAACAAAAGATCATTCCCTTAAAAGAGAAATTGTATTCTTCACCTTAACCAGTCTTGCCCATATGTTAACTCCTGCTTTGCCTCTTCTTATTTTGAATTTTAATATATGGCTCTCAATTTTACAAAGTCAAAATTTTACTGTTACTGATTCACATGATATTTTCTCCAAATCATTCTACCAAGCAAGACAATGAGATACTTATATTCTACGTACATATTAGTAGATGATTTTTAAATATATAAGATATAATTCCTTACTTGTATGATTTCCTTAGTTTTGATAGACAATTCCACTCCACGTTAGCACTCACGAGTATACCTATTCCTGCCACACTCCCCATTCAAATCACTTTTCAATTTGATTTCTAGGTAGGCCAAGCAGCTTAAATAATGCCATTTAAAGGTACAGAGAGCAACTATCTACCCTTTGTGGCTCTCCTTTGTGCTTTCTTCCACTTTTGTCACCTTTTTAGCATCTGACAGAAATGATAAGCAGCAACAAGGACCCAAGAAATCTGTGAAGCAAAGACGAGCCACCATGGAGACTCTATTTAGCTCTTACTGTCATCTTCTGGGATCTACAAAGGACACTTGTTAAAGATATAACTTTTCATGCTTAGGAAATGCAAGAAGTGGCAACCAGTAGCAAAATCAAATCCAGCCATTTAGTCTCACAAGTAGCTCTGCTATATCAATAGGAACACAGCTGACAAAAATCTGGGCCTCCAATAAATATTTATCTGCTAAAGACTACAAGCATCACACTTGCATTGCTTTCTGTATTAGAAACGTAATAGGCTTGATTTTTCTACATAAACATTTGCCTGTATTCAGAAGAGGCAGAGCTGTTTAAAGCAAAACAAAAGCCAAAGGAATTTTGTTCTTTTTTCTTTCTCAGGAAACTACAAACAAGTAAGCAGCTGCAGGCACATCCTACTCCCTCACTTAACCTCAGGGAAATATCAACATATTCCTAATTCCACTATTTTTTAAGAATCTCTGATTTGATACATGGAAAGAACACCAGTCCTTGCAAATCTCTTTTCCTAATGGATTTTGCTAGTTCCTCTTCTGCACTGGCAATTTTTTGCACATCTGGAAGAGACAGAAACACAAGTGGGAAAAAATATATAGCTTACTCCAGGTGACTGTGGGGTTTCCTTCCAGCCTCTTCCAAATTAAAAGAGCAGATTGTCTCTTATTTTTCTACAGGCAAACAATACAAGGGCAGAATTTTAGGGTACTACCTAGAAAGCAGGTTCAGTAAGACGACTAACATCCAGCCCAAACTGGACAAGAGGAAAGAGAACCCAAACCCACCCCTACCTTCCTCCTTAGGCTGAGCACTGTTCTGCAGTTCCACCGGAGAAACCGGGGCTGATCCTCAAGCTCTCCACTGCAGCCAGTAGGACCAGACCACCCTGATTAGGACTAATTTAACAGTTTACAGGTGCATCAGGAACTGAGTCACCCCACTATTCTTTTAAATAGAAACACCTGTGACTACAGGCTGAGATGCACCTCTGACATGAGCTTCCATTAGGTCCTAGAAGATGAGTAAACCAAATCTTTGGCAAGAAACTCAGCAGTTAGACAGAAAAAGACTAGTTATACTCTTGCTTTTATATATATGTAGTAGATCCTATTATTTTGGAGTTCATCTGGCTTAAAATGAGATTAAAAAATTAGAGCATTTCATTAAAAAAAGCATTGACAAATATTCCTGCTCCTGGCTTGTCTTCCCTATGGGGAAAAGTAGTATGTGCAATGTGCATTAGTCTAGGAAAGAATTAAAATATTTACCCATTCATTTCTGTTTTTTATTGTGAGAATATTATTTCAACAGAAAAAAAATATGAAAAAGTTAAAAATAAATTTTCTGCTTGGCAGTGCATTTCAATGTGTGATCTTTATTCAACTAACAGAGAAGTTAGTAGAATAACTGAGTTGGGAAGGTCTAACTCAACAAAGTTCCCTTATACTTTAATCTCTTGTTCTACTGCAAAATTCAGGTAATGTAGGGGTGTGTGTGTGTGTGTGTGTGTGTGTGTATGCAATTTAAAAAACACTTAAGATCCAAACGATATCTTGAAAGATCTGTTTAATACCTTGCTTTCTAAGGCCTCTTCCCTCCCTTCTTGAATTTTGACAATTTTAGCAGTTTGTTACTGCGTAGCAGTAGTGCAGCACAAACACTGCATAGCACTGAAGGGTCTGGAAAGGGCATCTGGTTCAAGGTTATGCTGAGATAAAGCTGTAACTTACTTTAGACTTATCTATGTCTCATCTCAACTGTGTGATAGAATCTCTGCTTGCAAGCTGCATTATCTGATTTTGATAATGTGTATCAGCTGACAGATTTCTTGTTGAGCTTTATTCTTGCCACTGTGGTTTCAAAAAGTGGCTGTAATGAAGCATAGATAAATACCTAGCAAACATAAAGAGGTTTGGAAATAATTTTACTAGGTACTTTCATACTAAACTACTTGACAACAATTAGGAGTTTTCAAGCACAAAAGGCAGTAAAATTAAAGTTTCATTTATTTCTAGTTAATCCTTAGCAGCTTCTTAATATTTTTATGCTATTACAGACTATTTTAAACACTGTTTTTGGAGGTACCATACAAAACATTTTCAAAAGCAAATAAATGGCAAAATCACCAGAAGCACAAGTTCAGGTATAAAATGGCAGCAACAGTAGCTTTTATGGTCAAATACTGTCTTAAGTAAAGAGCAGGAGGTAGCTAGACAGCCTGGATCACGTTTTGAGTTTCAGCTCAATTCTGAAACTAATACATAGTGGTATTATTCAAGCCATCAAACTTTAAGAGAGTTTGATAGGTTTGAGGTTTTGGCCTACTTCAGTGCAAAGGCAGCTACTCTAGAGTATTTGGGGTTTTCTTCTTTACAGAACAGCTAGCAGTGCTCTACTGTTAAAGACAGTTTGAACTAGGCAACCAAGATGGTAGCTTGGCTTTTGATCTTGTCCTATCCTGTGTCATAAGTCTTCAAACAAATCCTTGCCTTCCCTTTCCCAGCAGCCATTCCAAATGCTTTCTTCTAAGCACTTCTGTGTCTTTATGACAACAGGCTCAATGAGTTTAAATTCAGTAATCAAACCGAAGCACATTGCATTTACCAGCAGATTACACTTAGGGGGCTTCTGTTGCACCGCTACCTGATAGGCTTTGTCAAAGCTTCTGAATTAAAGTGATATATAATGCTAGAGCACAATCCTGTGCCAAGAAATGCTCTAACTGCAAAATACTTCTGCTGTCTGATTTGATCAGGGCTGATTTGCTTACTCCTGGGTTTAGGGCTTTATTATAAACATTACACAATATATAAAATCTATAGGTTTTGTTATTCCACTACACCTTTTTGATGGCAAAATTGCTTTCTCTTAAAACAAGACTAAAACATTATTTTTACACTATGCCCTGATCTGTTTTTCATTCAACATCTAAATATTGAAAGTAATCCAAAGCTTAACTCTACACATTACAAAAACTACCATTAAAATGAACCTATGTTTAAATGACCTAGAAAGCCTTTCTTCTAAACCTCAGTAGAGCTAACAGTTGCTTAAATATATTCAACACATTTAGTAGAATCCTATCACCTCTCCTATTCTTATTTAATTAAGAATTACTTTTGCTAGCCACAGGAGAACCAGAAAAGCTTTCTTTTGAGTTATTCACAGAATAGTAAAATAACACATGCAGCTGACAACATAAGCAGGGTCAGTATTAGGACAAACTGGCCAAAAAGAGCAGCTTTTGGTGCAATTTTAATCAGTCCTTAGGTACATGAAATGTCATGGAGTTTCATATGAAATGAAATGATCCCTTTCTCTTAGCTTATTTCTGTTCCAACTAATCCTCTAACTCTTTATTAAACATTATCTTTACCATCTGCTCTGGGTGAATGTTCAACACCTTGCAGAACAACTCTGGGCTGATTGGTTTTTATGGGCAACATGATCAGAGTTTTATGCACATACTTAGGATTATGTCAAGGACAAAGAGGATGAATAATCCATTAACTATAATAAGCAAATACACACATCAGTGTAGCTAGAACATGTGTTAAGTTTCAAAAGCAAAAGATGAATTATAGATATGTGAATCATAAAACACCCATAACACAGGCCCCTCTCTATACTAGGACATGTTTTCCATACATACACACTCCACTAAACAGCATTTCTGGAAATGATGTTTCTGTCTTGATGCATCAGACTTTTTCATGCTGAAATGGCATTTCAAAACCTACAACATCCAAGATACAGCACTGCTGAATTTGACATTTCTTCCAACATGGAACAGATGGTGGCAAAGTCCTTGCCCTACGTATAGGTCTTTAAACCGCTTCTATTCAGTCACTAAAAGAATGTTTTTCTATTTCCATAAATTTGTAAGCCTCTAAAATAAATCATCAAGGAACTGCTATCATTTAAAGTCACAGTCTAAAAATTTAAAAAAGTAATTGTCAAAGGTTACTCAGTGCTATCAATTAGGTCCAATTATTGCTTCCATTCTTTGATAACCACAAACATTAAAAAAACATTATGCCTATTAATCACAGTATTTAGTGTAATGTACATCATCCAACCAGGACCTCATTTGCCACAAAACACGTGAGAGTTTGATTCCTTGATCACAACACTTTATGTAATTTCATGTGAGTACCTCTTTCACGTTTATGCAACTCTTGCAGTAATTTTGCCTTCCTTTGGCTAACCTTTCAGATCGAAGTATTTACCCTCGCTCCTATAAAGGTTTATCATCCTATAATGAACAGCAATTACAATGGCATCTGATCACAGTGCATATATATATATATATATATATATTAACAACAGAAGATATCTGGCTGAGATGTTTTTACTGACAGCCCTGAAAAAGGCTTGCGCCTGACATCCTTGTAGTATGCTCTACAAAGTAATTACAGATTGGTCTTTTCAACATTTTTAACTATTTGCAGAGAATTATTTAGCCACAGACAGCAGTATCTATCACTGTAATATAGATGTATACACAAAGGGATAGTTACATTTTCCCTCAGTGGAAGCCATCCAGGCTCTGTGGATTTCCACAGAGTAGACACTGAAGCCATCAGGAATGAAGAAGGAAGTCAAATGGGATGAAAACGAGAGTACTTTTATTAGCATCTCTAGCCGCCACCCCAACTTCCAACTGTCCTCATGGTTTTGGTGCTCTCAGAACCACACCTCACTATGTGGATTTGTTTAAATTTGCAGTCTCCCATTCTCAGATTTAAACAGCCTTTAGCTGTTTCTTTAAGTCAAATCTATTATATTCATGAATCTTCCCCCTTCATTAGAATAAGTACCAGTGGCATAAGTATGACATAATATAGCATATCAGTTTTGAAAAGCAAAATGGAGTTCTGTCTACATTTATACAGTCATAGCCATGTTGTTTTGTATTGTTTTCCACAGGGACACTCCAAATCAGATGCTTTCATGTAAATAAATGGTTGCTCAACACACAGAGTTCTTTTCAGACTGACTATTCTTTGTGAATCCCCCAGTCTGGAATACAAACACCATAAGCAAATGATCTAATCTATTTTATAATCTGTTTTAGTAGAACAGCTTCACAAAAAAGGGATACACAGTGTTCAGAGCAAATCCCATGTAGGACAGAATATTTTTGGTTGTGAGCAGACAGAAAAATGGGTTCTAGACAGTCAGGTCCGGTCAGAGTTCTAGGCCACTAACAACAAGAAGGCAGGAACTATTTTTTCTTCCTAATATTTCCATTAAACCTCTTTATGTGAAGTTTAAAGTTACTGTTAAAGTGTGCCTGTAAGTGTCAAGTCTCAACCCAGAGGTACCTTAGCAAAAAAAGAAAACCTGTTCTTATCTAGGAAGTGACTGCCCTCCTCCCAAATCTTGTACATATACTTGTATATACATGCATGATTTACCTGAGGCAGAAGGACAGTGGGAGATGTCAAAGAACACTCTCCAAAATAAGAAACTTGTGAGTATAAAAAGAAGAAAATAAGAGAGTTATGGAAAGCGGGGTCGGGGAAAAAGATTTTATTCATACCTTAACTGTTAGCAGGAGTAATACACAAAATGGATTTCATTTGAGTTACTAGCTTTTATCCAGATTATCCAGACAATCAGTATCTAGTTTAAGTCCACTATGTACCCATCTGTAGTAATGTCACATGCAGGATTAGCCTTATCTGACATTTGCAATGAATATATGGATGGAAGAAGAAAGAGTGTGAAATGGAATGCAATTGTTACAGCTTAAAAAAGTTAAGTGAAACTACAGCCTTATTTGCTCATTCTGATAATTTTTTTTTTTTTTTTTTTTTTTTTTTTTTTTTTTTTTTTTTTTTTAGTTTTTAAGCATTAGAGTATGCCTAAAAAATACCAACACATTCTCACTATTTTTTTAAGAAAAGTAGGCAAGCCAGGAAAAAAAAAGTAATTTCATATTTGACCTTTTACGTATAACTAGAATATTACACAAAAATAAAACCTAATTCTCCATGTTCAGTTATGACAGATGGGTGTGATTACAGGAACATCAAAGGCAGGCTTATCCTAATCCTGTAAAGTGGTAAGCACCTCCTGAAGGGTCTTGAGTGCCTTCTAATCCTACTGAGTGTACTGGCTGTGAGTGCATGAAGAGGAAATGGGAGTAAGTAAAAAGGGTAATGGTTGGGTTTCCTGTAGACAGGAGGAATAACATATAGGAAAAAGAACTGTTGTGATGTGTAGGAAATATCTGAATTTATCTAAACACAGAGATCAGAAATTGAGAAGATGTACGTATATGTTCACCCTCACTGAGATTATATTATGTGTATGGTGTGGCCTTGGGCACAGAGCATGAGTTACAGTTCAAGGAATCTGATACTCTTCCAGGCTCTGTCATTTGCTCAGCATCACACAGTGCTCCAGGCTGGTATCTTTACCTCTTGGCATCAGTAACTTCTTTTGACAAGTGGCTACACTGAACTCACCTTTTCTCAGTAGTTCTCAAAGTTGTACAAAGTCACATGATAAAAGAATCTAGTATCATTACTAATAAGAATGCATTAGCATTTAGAAACAGAAAACTCAAAGTAAATCCTAATTAATATTTTGATTTGGGTTGTCTCCTCAGAACAGAGAAGTTGAAAATAGAGAATCATACAAACTTGAGGCAGTCATTACTCCACTTGGAAATGCAAAGTTCGAGTAACTGTAAATCAGGTCAAGTTCACCAAGACACCTCTTTATTATATGATGGCTAGGAGAAAGGTCCAATGAAGATTTGACTTCATGGTTTGAATCTTGGTACTATAAGAATATAGCACATAACACAGCAGCAGGGTACAGCAGCTAAGCAAACAGGGTAGACAGTGATAAAGACAACCATTCTCGCCATTTTCAAATGGCCTACTAAGTCATCACAGCAATGAAGTGCAAAGTCAAAGATGATGTCTAAGGTAGCTAAAGAACTGAGCTTGTGCCTGTTTTATCTTAACTAAATTCTGAGAAGATTCCTTTTGCTAACGTAAGACACAGCTATCTCATTTCCTCTGGTGAAATGGCCATAACTAATAGCAGATACTAACAAATGCTTCTTCTTATGTTATTATTAGATATTATTAGATAAGTCATATGTTCATGAAGTCGCTCATCACCTTTTTTTTTTTTTTTTGGATGTCCAGATATTGCTGTTACCAGGCAGAAAGTCACTAATGACTACATTTTATAAATCTGTGTGAGACATTATTACAGCACATGCTGTATTGGCACCATTGCCCAATACGGGATGCAATTACTTTGTTGTTGCTGTTGTTGCTGAGGGCCAAGCTCTAACAAATTAAATTTAGAGAACGGAAATAGGCTTATATGCAAATGGAATTAAATGCTGACATAAGGATAAAACAGCACTGGATTTAGGCAGAGCTCTCTCCCCCCAGTTTTTAACCAGTCATTAGATTTAAATTGAGCAGAGAGATACATCTTTGATGTAGCTCCACTGTAATCAATAGAACTACAGCACGGATGAACCTGGACTGATATGTTTTAAATGGTTTTGATTCAATGGCTATGCAGAGTAAAGTAGATGGAACAGATTTTTTTACCACAATAATTTATGAAATTATTTCCCCACCCCCAAATCCCTACATCAAGGAAATGAGTTAGTGCATTAAAATGGATAGAGTTGGCAGCTGCATGCCAAATTCCAATTGCTGACCACATGCTCTGTACCCATAAACCCAAAGCCGAAATATTTATTCCCCACCAACTCAGTAATTCTACTGTGGCATTTCCCAAACTTATCTGACTTACCTGTCAGAAAGGACTCCTTAATCACGTGTGCATTGGCACATGGTTTCTCCTCATTATCACTTGCACTGTCTAAATACACACTTAGCCTTTCTATAATATTAATGTCACAGCTAAATAATTGCTGAAGTTGACAAATAATTTTCCTTGGTCATCAGCAAAAGATACAAAAAGAATAATGATTGTTGGTCTGATCACTGTACGAGAGGAGATCTGTATTTCTGGGCACATTTTGTGTCTTTATTACATGATGGTTCCCATACATGGCACGTTGTTTAACAAAATGCTTTGTAAATTAGTGTGGGAATAAAGTGTTCTGGCAATATGCAGTATATATGCACCTAATGAGGAACTAGGGATCACTGCTAGTACTGGTTTGACAGACCTGATTTCTTTTGGCACCTTGTTTTTTGGCACCTCATCATCTTCATTTTTCTCTCTCTTCCTAGTTTTCCATTTTTTTTCACTGTACAGCTTATTGCTTATTTATTTTTTCATGGGTCTTATTCTTTTTGGTTTTGAGGATTCTTTATTCAATGGTAAGTTCAGAGGAAAGACAGTTTACTCACCAACATCTCTGTATAAAAGCCATCAAATAGCACAGAGAACCTTTTGTACAGGCATGAGATTTAACCTTAATTATGTCATAGCTTTCCCTATTGTATTAGTTTCCCACAGAAACAAGGTTCTAGCTTCTTTTTCTCTGCAGACATATAAGACTTCTTGAGTGTTATATACAGGCTAACGGTTAATGCCAAGTTTTTGAGGGAAGTGTCAAAGACCTTCTCCATGCTCCTCCTGGCGTGGAAACCAATAGCTAGATTTTGCAGATGATTTCATTAGAGTAGAATAGTGCTTGTTATTGTGAAGCCCTTGGAGTCCCTGGGTGCACAAATTAAGAGAAATCTATTGTCACGTGGCCTAAGCTCACAGCAAAGTCCACCAATTAAAAAACGTTGTTAATTGCTATTGCTCTGATAGCAGCACAGAAGCCTTGGAACCACACACTACTTTAGGCCAACAGAGTAAAGCAGGCAACTAAAAAAAAATAATTTGCTATAGATGGAACTGACTTAAAGTCTCCTAGCTCTTGTGTAAGCTTTGGACACCTTGGCTTGTATAAATACGGTGAGGAATCAAACGAGACAAATACTCAGCATTGCGCTTGAATTGCTGCAACTACAGATTTTTGTTAGTATTTGCTGCTCAGTAGCAGATCAGTAGGGACATCAGCAGAGCAGTCAGTGCTTATCAGTGCTATTATGGACAGAGATGCTAGAATCTGGTCAGAAACACATTGAAACTTTCTTTTTAGCTTTCTTCAAGCATATGCTTCTTCCACACCGCTCCAAAATTAGAAGGACATTTGCTACCAGCACATCTTACTTACCAGAGATTTTAGAAAGCATGATCATAATTACCTTGACAAAATGCAGTCCTATCAAAATAGGAACAACCAAAAGAATTCCAATGGCATTATGTATTTTTATGGAAAACTAGCTAAAAATAATATTAACTGAGTTATGAAGATGTAAGCTAATAAAACATGAGGAAACCAACTGCCTTCCTTATACACACCAAACTTCAAAGAGAAACAAAAGAAAATACCACTTTTACAAGTATATAAATGTATAACTTAGAGAAAAAATATGACTTTATAGTAGAGCAACTAGGACTTCAAGAACAGAAAGATGAAAACCTATAGTATTCTCCTTTTTCGAATGGTACAAATTTCAACTTCTCACTTTGATCCTTATTTCTTTGACATTAAAATTTATTACCACTTCCCTCAAATGTATGTTCCATTGTTTTTGAAAAGGAAAAAACGGTCCCTCAAAAGAAAACATTTTACAATCCTTCTGAATTTTCAGCAACAATCATTTTAAAGTAATACAACTTTATTTTCCAGTGTGCTAGTCCTCAATATTTTGTTCTGATCAGTGTTTCGGTATGATCTGATGGAAACACTCCACAGAACACCATTTTGTCATTCTTCTTGATTGAAGAAAGCAGAGATAGAAATGACAACTACAGATTAGTGCCTATTCAGAGATCTAGGCAAAACTAAGATACCAGACCTCTATTACTTAGGAAGTCAAATCTGCATTAAACTGCCTTCTGGAGGGAGTTAATCAATCCAGGGGCGTATTATATGATTTAAGCATGAAATAATAACTAAATAAGGATAAAATAAAAACTAAAACGGATCTACAGTAATTTTTAAAGTGCCCTTCAGTGCTCTGAGGTGACTGGCTGCTGTTCAGTGAAATCCTTAATTTGGACACTTACCTGGAGGGTGCCAAGGCAGCTGCCCTCGCCCGGCGCGCCTGGCTGGAAGCGCTGGGTGTCTGTGGTGGCAGCTGTGCAGCTCTCACGTGGGTGCTGCAGGCTCTGAATGTGCCCTCTTCACTCTTCCCAGCACAAGAATCTTCTCTCAGCCTCTCACCCAAAGGAGACTGTTCCCAAAGAAACTTTTATTATTCTGGGGAAAGAGAAATAAAACGGAGAGTTGTAAAACAGTTTTCGATATAAAACAGGAAAATAAGCTCACAAAGGGTCTATGAGAGGTGAAAGGTTCAACATACTCAAGTAATTAATCCTCAAAGTAGTTGAGTAAGTATCTAAAATCAATTTTTGAAAAGGGTTCATTACGAGAAGCCACCATATCAGTTAGTGACTAACCACAACGTCATTAAAAAAACAAATATAGGTGAAAGAAACTATGTGAACACAGAATTTGGGATCAAGATCAGAAGAGTGACTGAAGGAATGAAAACTTGCCCAGGGAAGCT
>JAVCKT010020024.1:0-13603 GCA_032273925.1 Rhynchotus rufescens | reverse complement strand
CTGCCATGTTTTCTTTCTTTTAGAAAGATTTTTTTACAGTTACAGTTTTTTACAGTTTTAAAATGTAGCAAAATAAGAGAGACAAAGATCAGACATAACCGCAAATGTAGCAAAATTAGGATACGGTTAAATGATGCAGCAATAACCAAGGGCATTCAAATGACCTTCTGCAAGAGAAGCCAATACTTGCTTGCAGAAATAAGTGGGGAGACAGCTGCTGCTAGGGGTGAAACTGGGACCAGGAGAGTCTTTTGGGGTTGACCCATCAAGGTAACATCAGCTCAGTGCTAGCAAATCCACACTCCACGCACAGGAAAAATTTCATTTTCAGTCAGACTCTGCTAGCAGGTGGCAGATGTTCTGAAAGGGAGCAACACCAGGACGTGGACATGTTGCCAAAAAAAAAAAAAAAAGAGGTGCAAAGGGCTCATCCATGCTGTGCAATGCCACACAGGCAGGGGAAAGAGAGGCGAGTGCCCTCTACGTTGAGCAGTGGGATTAAGTGGGTTGAGTGGTATCTATCTTTGGAAGTGTATGGCACCTCACCGACAAACCAGCCTCAGGAGAAATATGTCCACACTTCTGGCAAAAGGCATCATTTTTTCCTGAGGCCAGGACAGTTTTTGATTTCGGTGATTTTTTTTTTTCTAGAACTCAAGGCAGTGCAAACTTGACATGGATTTGGACAATGACGTCCTCAAACTCAGGATGCTCAGCATCAGAATGAATATAGCTGCTATATGGCCTGGCTACAGCAACCTTCTGCACTTTTGAAATGAGCAATCTGACCATTCTGTAACCACCAGACCTATGATGTGGCTGTAGAAATATTTGCAGTTTTAATGGATGATACTGGTACAGTATCACTGGATACAGTGATACTGGTATTGTCAGGTACCAAGCTGCAGCTCAAGAGACCGGGGATTTCCATTTCACTAGCGTAGCTGAAAAACACGAGTTTTAATCTGGGCTGAAATTCTGAAAATAGTACTGTTTCCTTCAAATTAGGAGCATGATTTGCCCTGTGTAAACAGTTCAGGTTACAGTTTCGCTAATAGAAATAACAAGCTCCTAAAGAATTAGTAATAAAACAAAATCAAATTTAAAAAGGGTTTAGGAAGAAGAGTGCCACTTCTATCACAGGCCTCATCCCAACTCACAGGACACATCCAAATGTGTCCTTAGACAGTCAAGGCTGCACAGACCCGTTGCTGGAAATGAAGCTCGCTCCAGATGTGTCAGACCTGGTGTCCACTGTGATCCTCGGATCGCTGTGATCCTTGTGCATCATTAGCCCCACATCTCAGGGGTCATGAGTCAGACCTGGGCAATTCATGAGATTAGCCTAAAATCAGTTTTACAAGACAAGTGGCTTGAACAAATATGAAATTGATAGCTGCTTATTTGAGTCTATTCAACCTACTTAGAATACTGCTGATTATTTTAAGATTTGTAAGTTTATTTTAAGATTAATTTAAAAACTATAAGCATGGGCTAGATTCAGAAAGCAAGGTTCAATATAATACATAGATATTTGTATATGTTGTCCAGTCAAGCTGTAATAGTATTTCTGTTCACGGTTTTGATATGAACAGTGCTAAGAGCTAGAGTGGCTATGTCAGATGGCACATGAACTGCAACCCTTAAGCACTTCTAATCTCAAACCAAATGAAGAAACCACAACACCCAGCTAAACCCAAAATACTCATGTACTATGACTTCTTCTTGCAGCAGAAGGCAATAGTGCAACATCCCATGCAACAGGGGGATGCCTTGGGGATCCCCAAAGGGGATGCCTTTTGCATCCCATGCAAAAGGGGATCCCCTTTCGCCCTGCCAAGCCCATAGTCAGGGCAAGGGCTATGGATGTCTGTGATTTAACTCCCAGTCCAACTTATCCACCTCTTACACTGATCATATGAATGGGTTCTGTTAGCAGAGTGCTGGCTACAGAAACACCTTGCCCTGGAGAGTGCCAGGAGCTATGGCTCACAGAATCTTAAAGGTTGGAAGGGACCTCTAGAGATCATCTAGTCCAACCTTCCTGCTCAAGCAGGCACACGTAGAGCATGTGGCTCTCTCCACACCAGGCTCTGTGGAGGATCTGTGGTGCTGAAGGAGGATGTGTCAAGGACCATAAGCATAACATGAGTATCCTCATCATCTCCTTCCAGCACCTAGCTGGTGCTACATGACTCCCTTTGACAAGCGTGTCTCTTCCCATTGATAACACAGGGAACACTGGAGAGCAGCTCTGGATTAGATATCCAAGTATCATGCCTAAAAGTCGCAGAGTGAATACTCATCATGCGGAGAGGTTTTCTAACATGCCTACTTCTCAGGCAGCTTGAAAGACAAGTGATGAGGATGTCACTTCTAATCACATCAGTGATGATGTGCCTCCCCTCCAGTGCCGTATGTGATATGTGGAGAACTTGTGTGCTGGCTGGCAAGTGTCTAAGGCTGCGATAAATGCCATTCAGAGCAAAGAAAGATCTTTTTTTCCAAACTGTTGCACATGAAGATAATCCGAGAAAATCCTTTGAGATGTTCCAGTGGGGTGCATTTTTCAATCTACAGGCAAGCCCTAAAAATGCCTTTTTCTCTCCAGTGAATGTGAAGGGAGTTGAGAGTGCCTCTCCAAAGTCTCTACTTACACATCCAGATGTGTACCTTCAGATGAAAGCCAATTCTGAAAACAGCTCTCAGAGCTGCGCGGGGCCTCTGACCCAAGACACTCTGTTCTCAGGGCCCTGGATGTTTACTGGAGACCGTTGGTGTTTTGGGTCAGATCAGGCCGCTGGCAGTGGGCACCACTTTGAATTCTGCACAGATGTCAGCTTAGGGATTTTGTATAGCACAGGCATCCTTCTCATCCCTGAGAGAACGCTCATTGTTTAAGAAAGGTTTCAGGCTATTGCCTTCAGAAAAGCTAATACTGACTTTGTATTTCTCTAAAAAATCACAAGATCTTGCAGAAGGCAGACAGATATGGAACAAAAGCAGTGCCTTGCCATTGCCTTTTTCATACAGCTTATCAAAAAATGTCCTTGTTACAGAACAATTAACGCCCCAGGGACTCCCTGCAGATCCCACCCATGCAGTGCCAGGCATGCTACGTATCCCATGTTCACAAGCACTCTGCTAGGCAGAGGTGGAGATACCAGTATTCATTTTTGCAGACACTGCAAGTAGGGGGAATAAGAAGGCTGGCAGCTCTTTCAGATGTCCTGGTGATAGTACACATCAGTGGAAGTCACACACAACCCACCAAACTGTCAAACTACAGGAACATCGCTGTGCCAACCCATGCCCCAGCAGTCTCACTTTACTCTTCTGGTCCCCATCTGCTGCCACATCAAACCTAGGTCACTCAACCTATTTTTAAGGCTCCTCTCAATTCTGATATTTTCTATTTGTCTTCCCTTTCTACCATATCCTTTCTTGGGCAATGCTGTGTATGGTGTTTCCTCACACAATTAATAGATGAACTTCTGGGTGCTACCACGATATAATGAAGTGTTACATTACTGGGGTCACATCAGCCTGCCTGTGCTGCCGAGGTGGCTGCAGAAGGTCCTGGTCCTGGGAAGGGCTTTGGATGCCAATGCATGGACTGTGGGCATGGGTAGGAAGGCGTGGAGTGAGTTCTCTAGCAAATTGCACCAGTGAATCTGTTTATTGTGAGTCTAAACCAATTTTAAGATGAATCATTTAAAAAAAAATGCAGAACTTGCATCAGTCTGTTTTTGTCCCAGATATTCTTGGCCTATTTACAGGACTGATAGAGAGGTGGATCTTGGAGGATCTGGTGTAATAACCCATTTCCTAATCACCACTTCCTCTACTATTTTTCACCGCATGAAGCTTCATTCAGAAGGCAAACAAAGGAGAAATCTCTCCTTTTCAAAATAGCTCAGGGAAACGGGGCTGAGGCCAGAATCGAGATCTCTCCTGAGAACAACCACTCTCTCTCATCATTCTCCACACACTGGAGGCCAAGTGTGTCCTGAATAATGACAACTGACACTTTCCTTCACAGAGATCTTCACTGCCTTCTCAGGACATGTAACCTTTGGGAAGTTTGGAGCAGAAGCCAGCACTGGGAATTTGGAGGCTGGGAAAGAGATACTATCCTAAACTCCTGGGGGTTCATAGAATTGGCAAACCTTGCTGAGATGGGGGGTTGAAGTGCTACCAAACACTAGGCAAGTTTGCCTTGAGTGAAGATTTTATGGTATCATGCTTGTATAGTTCTGTTCATTAGTTCTTGGCTTTGGCTCCACAGAGGGTTTACTCAAAAAGGTACATGGAGTAACCTCCATGGAAGGAGGGCATCCAGGATTGCAGCAGGCTTCCCTTGGTTTGTTTTCCACTCATTGGGGAAGTTCTCTGGCTTCCTTTCCAGGAACTCCTGCTGAGTGGAGGTTGAAGTGGTGAGTAGGTCACTTCTCTAGGCCATGGGAGGAATGCACAGCTCTGTGGGAAAGAGCCTGTAGGCTCCATGCACTCAGCCATGGCACTCAGGTCTGCTGCAAAACAGAACATTTTTCTTCCTTGAGGAGGCATGAGGAAGTTCAGAAAGGAAATCATCCAAGGAGGATGTGCTTTGAGAAGGAAAATAGTATAATAAGAGCTGTGCGTTACATTCCCTGGCAGTTCCAGGATGGTTGCAGAGTACCAAAGGTCATTTGTTGTTTTGGGTGCTAGGACTGCTGATCAGGGAGTTGTCTTCTCCCTTGCCAAACATGACATGGGTCTGAGGAGCACCTGATAGGGTTCCTGTTGGAGCTTGTCTGAAGCAGGGATTGATCAATATCTGCAACAAGTATCTGCAACACAAATGTCCATGGGACATTTGCCCACTGGAGCCCAGAGTTCGTCTCACTGTCTGAGCACTGCAAACATCAGCTAAAACACACTAAGTCCATGTTTAGTGAGATGGTTTTATCAGCAACATTCCTTGGAGCAGAAGCCCAGGAACACAAACACGCCACAGCAAACACGTGAAGAATTTGATAAGGCTGAACTGCCTCTCTGAACATCTCTCTCCTGGTTTTTCTCTTTGGGTATTTAAAGTTTTATGGTAGGTCAGGATTGCTTAACAAGCCCTGCACATGCAATGGCACTAAATGTATTTATTTCCATTCAACCTCTGATAGAGCAGACAGGAAAGCAGGGAAGGATTTAGATGAATCCAGTGTCTGAAGAAGTATAAACTGTGTTTGTTCCATGATTGCATCAAGCAGATGGCACAAGGGAAGAGAAGGTAGAAAGTGAGTAAGACGAGACATACAGGTTCGAGTTGGTCTGAGACTAACTGTGCAGGTCCTCAAAGCCATCAGTGTTGAAGTTAGGGGACCTAAGTGGGAGCTGTCATTCATCAGGGTATTTCTAATGGTGATTTAGAAGCAAAGTGTATTCCAGGGTGGTAAAGCTAATCCTCCACAGGCTACAGATAGGAGCCAAATGCTTGAGTGTGGGTGTCTCATGCCTTTAGAGATGCCTCAGGTCCAGCTTCCACTCCAGAGGATGTGGGTCCTTCAGAGGCTCTGCATAGTTTCTGACAGCCAAGCAGGGGTAGCTCAAATATCTCCGAGCATCTCAAATGGTACTAGAGGTCTCTGATGCAGTACCAGACTTAAGTCTGGAGCCCTGAGGGCTTAACGTGACAGATACCATCTTCTTTTCTGCCTTTTCCTCTTCCGCTCAGCCTTTAACTCCTGCCTTGACTTTGAGGGGAAAAAAGAAAAAAAGGAAAAAAGGAAAAAAAAAGACTTCTTCCCAAAGTTAAGCTTGGATTTATCCACCATTAATTTTATTCATACTTTATGCCAATGTCAATGTGTAATTTCTCAAGCTCACCTAGAAGAGAGGCACAGTGTGGCTGGATCTCCCATCATATAATCCTGCTCCTCACAACTGACTCTTCTGCTCAGGACCCACCTGAAGGGCTCATGGGACACATGGTCTATGTAGTGACAATAAGATATCTCTGGCAAGTCATTCTCTTTCTGAGTTGTGTTTGTATGACCGCAGTGACAACCAGTAGAAAGAGAAGAGGCTGTTCTTAAATTAATTCCATATGAGGGCACAAGAAGAGTCTTGTTCTGTTCCAATGAGTGGCAGGCAAATTCTGGTGTGCACCTTGACACTAAAGTCTTTCTCTGGGAGCTGGAAAGAAGTGTATCCAGGCATGTTCTTGCTGTGTGGAAGCCTGAGGTGTGGAAGGGGGCTATCAAGACCCAGATATGGGACAGAGAGTTTTTCCATTAGGATTTTTCAGGCAATATTTTTTTCTTGGAAAATGAGCTGCTCAAGTCAATTCTTCTCAGAGAGAAAAAAAATAAAGTTTTTCCCAATTTTAAAAATCACTTTTAATTTACGTGTTTTAATGTTAAGAACATAAAAGATTGAAATGAAATATTTTAAATTACACAGGGAAACCTTCTGAGTGACTTGATCCATATTTTTTTCTCATGCTTGTTTTCCAGCAAGTTAGAGAAGCCCCAGCTGTGGAGTCCCAGTTTGCAATAAGGGAAAATAATAAAAATCACAGAAACTCCTTTAGTGTGGGAAAACAGCTTCTTCCCAACTGTGACAAACTCAGAGCCTGAGGTGACATGAATGTGGGAGGACTCTGTGCCCTTCCTCCAGTTAGTGCTGGGTGAATTCACAGCAGTAATTCTGCAACGTCTGAACAGCCTCAAGGACCCATGCCCTCAACTTCCCCCAAAAGACTAAACCTTTGAGAGGACACAACTCAGACCTTCTTTCTGAATGCAAAAATAAAAACAACTAGCTTAGGGCTTTATATATTTCTGTGTTTTTCTGTAGGAGAAAAAAAAAGAAAAAAAAAGCTGCAAGTGATGCAGGGAATCCAATAATAGCATTTTAGAATAATGTTGAACATATAGCTATGAAAGACCATGTGACAAGCCCATCTGGGCGATGCAGAGCGGATGCAGAGCATGTCACACTATTGCACAGAGAGCCACACTCTGGGCTGAGCCCCGTGTTTCCCGTCAGGAACGTGGTCGTGCTGCACTTGCCTCAGTTTCTGCTTGCAGAACGCAGTGTCTGCGTCCAGAAGCGTTAGTTCCTGGAGAGCAGAACAATATGCTTTCTGACTTTCTCTGTCGCACTTGAGGAGAATACAGGACCTCCCAGGGCTACAGGCTGGCATAATCCTCAGTCTATATCTCCCCCAGCAGGACAGATATAAAAAAAGTGTATATTTTCTAATGGCATTGGCTGTCTGGGAGGTGCAAGGGCAGGGCAGTGGCAGAGAAGCGGTCTGTTTGGATGTGCTGCTTATGTCTCGCTTATCTTCTCTCTCAGTGAGAAGAATTGTGATGAAAGCAGTTCAGAGCCATGTCCAGAGCAGTTAATCTCTAGGGAAGGGCCTATGTAAGTCATCTGCATCGGAGCCCCAAACTCAGCATAGAAGACTGTAGGGAGATGAAAAGATGAAAGTCATTAGGGAAGGAGAGAACCTCCTCAGCTGCTTTGACTCAAAATAAAACAGGAGGACTGGTAAAGATGCAAAGGAGGGGATGCATTTGAGTCCCGGAGCTACATTGCTCTCTGTGCTGAGGGAAAATATAAACCAGGAACTTAGCCCTTGCTTCAGAGATTCTCCAGTGTCTTATAGGGAAGAACCCAGGAGCTACCAAGGGAGCCCAGCTTTATGAATTTCATATTTATAGACAGAGAGAGATGGGACATGGCCTGTGCTGTGTATAGCCTTACAATTTATGAGTTGGCAGCAGTGGTTGATGGGAGATGTGCTCCGAGGCTCAAAAGTGTGCTTAAGCTTTGTAAATACAATCAGTTCAGGCTGAAGCGAGTGAACAATGTGGAATGTTTTGAGGCCAGATTCAACTTCAGGAAAAAAAACTCCCCAGTGAGCCAGTGGTACTTGAGTGTGTTGTGAAAGTGTGCGTCTCCGGGGTCACAGCGTGACCTCCTGGCTCACGCACTAAGGACCCCAGTAGACTCACTGCAAATTAAAATGTTGCATATGCTCCGCGCGCAAAAAGATTGTACACAGTGACTGTAAGAAGTCTTCCTGAAATGCTCGTGCCTCTGCTGGTGGTCTTGCAGCTTCAACACTGGATGTCTGGCTCACGCTCTCTATTTTTCAAAAGCATTAATAATCATAATCCATATAAAACTGTCATATTGGTTCAACATGTACGTCACCAAAGCCCTGACTAATTTATCAAAGATTTAGTGTTCAGTTGAACAAAGTCTCATTTTTGTAAGCAGATGTAGTTTGCTGGATTGTCCTGTCATCACCCACTGTTTCCACTGGAAAGATACATCATATCAGCGACTTCTAAAAGTTAAAAAAAATGCACATTTTAAAATGGTAAAGTAAACACTTATTGCATGTTCCATGTTAGTCATGAATTATATAGAGAGCTTAGCAGATAATGCTGCTTGTGATGAAGTGGGACAGCGGGACTACAGTCACTGGTGGATGAATGTACCGCAGTGGTTGCCCATCTCAGTGATGGTGATGATGAGGCAGAAGATGCAGCAGTCACAGCACTAAAAAGGAGATGATGAGCTGCTCCAGGCAGAGATGGGATCTGAAGAGGTCCGTCCAAAGATGCTCCATGCAGTGCAGCCCTGGTTTGTCTGGGTGATTGCAAGGCTGTGTCAATTGCATATGGACATACAGTAGGCAGAATGTCAGACTTGAATAGAAATAGTTGAGCACCTAAGACATCTGCAAAGGAAAGTGGGAGCAGTGCAGTCGTACCACTTCCTTGGCATGGGACAGGAGCTGGCAGACAGAAGGAACAGACAGATGTAGAGGTTTTCCCAGGAAACTGAGTTTGGATCAAACTCAGTTCTGCATTTTGGTTCAGAGCACAGACGCTAGGGTCAGATATGGCCATATTCTGCCCCATGGACTGCACATGGGGACAGTCTTTGCCCTCTCTAGGATGTAATAAAGTGACAGAGACACCCTAGGAATATCCTTTGAAGCCAGCACACTCAGAACCTCTCCCAGCAAGAAAAAGCAGCATCAAGTAGAAAAGGATGGCTGTACTAAATGACCTACTGCCAGTGGGAGACAGCTGTGTGTGAACGCTGAGGGTAGAACGGAGCAGACACGGAGAACAATGGGGATGAGAGAGCAGATGGCAACGTCCATGCTGGTACAGGGTAGAACAGGGGTGTGAGAAAGTCCTGGCGTATGCAGTGTGCAGGAGATGGTATCATATACAATGCACTATTCTTACTTCCTTATACAGTAAATTGGTAACTTTTTTTTTTCTATTAAATCAGATTTTATCACTGAATCAATCTTGCACTTTTCTATTCTTGTTCTCTACAAAAGACCTTTTTTAGCTCTCCTCGGCTCTTTCCTGATGGGACTCATTAAGAGCTGGTGCTGGTTTTAACAGGCATTCACTTTCACTTATCATCTGGGGAATTTTTTGGACAATACTTTGTTGAAATGTCCTTGCAGCTTTCTGGTGCTGTGCTTAGTGTCAGCCAGCAGCTCCTCTAGGGTTGTGTGTCTGCATCCCCCAACGATGGTGATGAAAGCAGCATCTTTTCCCTCAGTCTCCACTGAAATTTGAGGGTCATCAAAGGAAGCACCACCTGCCCAGATGCCTTGTAGATGCACAGTTCAAATTTGCAGATTGTTTATGATATATTTTCCCAAACACCACGTAAGCCACAGAGTAGAGCAATGTGGTAAACAAAGAAATAAAAAATACCTCGCATCCCGCACAAACTCCCCAAATTTTACCTGATCTGGTTCGTTTTTTCATAAGGACTACCAGATGTGTTTTTTAATCATGACTTTCATGTCAAAGAATAGTCTTTGCATGGACTTTTATTTTGCAGACTATTTGTACACTGGCATTAAAACTAGGAGGGAGTTTGTAACCATTAGTTAATGCAGTAATTAGCAGCCTGTTCTGTGCTGTATGGAATTATTTTCATCACCCACTTTGCTCAACTAACCATTATGTCAAGGAAGATTGTTCACATTTATAGATCTGTTCTGTATTTCTAATAATTCAAGAGCTCTCTCATCTGTGTACCCTATGACTGACTCTTTTTTTTTACTACATTTCCTGCCTTTCTGCAAATATTCTTTGCTTATGGGTGTAAATTCTTCCAGTGAAGCATCCAAGGGTACAGAACCAACAGACAAGGTAGAGAGCATCACTCAGATAATAAAGAACACCATATTATTTTCTTGAAATGTATTTAATATGAGACAACATATGGAATAATGGTCTGTGATTTAATTGTTTCACAAATTGCTGTGTTTTGTTTTGTTCTTTGTTCAAAGCTTTTATTGGGGACTTAGTCCTTACCTACTCTTTTCTTCCAGAGACAGCTTTGGTATTCAGTCCTCTACCTGACTTTGAATCAAAGTGGAGCAGCCAAAATCTGGACCAGTCCCTTCAGACACGGTGATGAATGGTGTGATCAAGAAGGAGCGCTTGGACCAGAAAAGTACACCAAGTGGCAATGAGGAAGAAAAGGCACCCAAAGAAAAGCCTGCCAGTGAAGTGAGAGACAGCACCAAGCTCCAGCCACCCCCCTTTGCGGAGAGGAAGAACGGTGAGTTCAACTACCAGCAGAGCCAAGAAAGGGGAAGGGAGTGTACACAGAAAATGGGTGCATGAGAGTTTGGCATCTCTAACACATACTGGGTTGGTGGGATGTCTCAGCATTATTTTTGCAAGGGGATTCTAAAGATGCTTCTTGTTGGAACCTGCTAAGATGGAAATGGCTGTCCAGGTCTGTAGTTCTGTGTTAGCCTTGAATGCTGTTTTTGGACTCGAGGCAGTTGTCATGTTCTTTGCAAACCAAGTTTTTGGTACAGTCGTGGCTAAAATGTAGCAATTTAGTGTCTGTCATTCTAGCTTTGGAAGTTGGATTTTCTGAGGGATTAGGGTAAGCTGAAATTTCTCACTGGAGAAGATATAAAGGACATATTTTGTTTGCAAAGGCACTGATAACCCTGTTGTGCTCTCCTAGAGCACTGACAGTTTATTGTCTTCAGAAAAATCATTTCAGATATAGGTAACAGGGAGTAGAACTTGGTCTGGGCTTGTGCATTTGTGTTTCCATAGCTGTGGAGTCCAGAAACTGGTCTTGTTGTCAGACGTTGATCAAGATTTCAGTGGAGATCTGTTGGATCTGATGGACAGTGGGGAAAACTACTCAATTTAGCTTGTGTAAGGCATGCTCAGGCTCAGAGTTGTTTGCCATTTCTTTCAGGCAACTGTGTAATATATGAAATAAAGAAAATTCCTTTTGTGCACTCTAAGGCTTTCAACATTAAGTCCTCAAAATATCATGCAATGTGAAAGTGCAGCTTGAAGGCACTATTTTTGCTTTGCGTCTTTGATTGTTTGCATTATTGTACAGGACCCAATTTTTCTCAATCACTATAAATCAGAAATAATCCAAATGATGTCATCATGGCAATGTGCTGGTGTCAAACTGGAATAACACAGCAGAGAATCAGGCCCAGAGTCTGCCCATAGTCAGATTAAGCCACACCAGGGTATGCCTTTCTCTTTCCAGGCCCAGATATCAACATATGCCTAAGATAGCGTGGTACTAAAGGCAAAGATAAAGTAAATTTGCAAAGGTGCAGTGTTAAGAGCAGTTTGGTAAACATAATATTCTCATTTACCATTTTGCATTTTTTGTTTTTCATTCATTTTCCCGCTTGTATTTTTTCTTATAGAAAGACAAAGAAAGAAAAATCTCCCGCTTTCCATAGGCAAAACTGCTCTTAAGCGTGATTGGCAGGCTTTGCACTGCAAACATTTAGGCAACAACTGCATTAAGAGCATGTAGTAGGGCAAGCATCTGCCTTGCAGATGATCTCTATGTCTGAGGGTTCATGCCCTGCTTGCAACTGTCAGCTTGGCAGCTTAGACAAGATACACTCCATCCTGCAGCCCCACAAGGCTGGGTCGTTCGTGAAGTCTTTAAGTGAGAAAAGCCTCCCACAGTCTGGGCATCCCTCCAGCCCTTTGGTCTCCTCCTTTTGCTGTTTTTCCCTTTATTTTGCATATTTAAACAGTACAGGAGCTCGGCTCTTCTTGTGGGCCCACACGACCCTCTTGGGAACAGCTGCCTCCCCTCATCTCACATCATCCCAAGAGCTGGCAGGCCTGCCAAGTGTCACGCATCTCGTGTGGCACTCGGGCCTTCCTTTGATGTCACATTCTCCTTGTGACAGCTCCTATAGGACTGATGAAACAGCCTGATAAAGGTCTGGTTTGGGGGATGAAGAGGAAGAGTGGCATCTCCCACTGCGGCCTGTCCTCCTTAGTGCCACCCCGTCCTGTGAAGGCCAAGGGAGACCTGCAAGGAAGCGCTCCTGAGGGCCATGCCTGTGCCATCACCTTGTCCTGTTCCACCCGTGCAGGTGGAGCTTGCACTTGTCCTTGTCCTGTTCCACCTGTGCAGGTGGTCCTGCCTTCTCTCAGCCTGCTGCATCCCTGGTGCGCCCATCAGATCAGATAGGCTGGCTTTGTCCCCTGCCACGCACCCAGTTCAGGGCTGGTGATCTGTAGAAGCTTGGTGGGTATCAGACAGACACCTGTGTGTCATTGTTCTTCAGGGAAGACTAGTTCCTGCGTGAGTCTGAACTTTCAAACTGCAGCCTTTATTTGACTTAACGTTGATTTAATAAAAACAGTTGAGCTAGAATATTTTTAAATAGGAAAATAGTCTTTTTAACTCTTGCATTATTCAAAAATGGTTGAGAGGATTTCATTTAAATTTGTAAAAATAAATCACCTTTGAGAAAGCACAAAGCCCATTCAGCAGGACCTACAACAAACACGGACTGGACATGCAGGTACAAGAAAACGGAGACTGTTGTCTCTAAAGCAAGCAGTATTCTTAATATCTGCTTGCCCAATTCTATATCCCAGCTCTAACCTGTTTCTTACCCTAGAGTGGGACACTCTCAAACTTCTTTGTACGAAGATGTGTAGCTCAGACTGTGCTGACTCCCACAGCCTATGGTGTCCATATGCTCAGTGATATATTCTCCTTGTAAGTTCTAGCCCACACTGGCCTGAGCTGGCCAGAGCTGTCCCAAAAAGCCTAAAACAAACATACCTGTGGGTCCTCCTAATATCACCAGTGGTATTTGGTCTGGAGATAGGTAGGTTTCAGCAAGAATTTCACAATATCACTTTTCATAAGAAAAGGGATCAGAGAAAGTGCAGGAGCTACTTCCTATCAAATAGCTTCTCAAAGGCTGCGTCAGTCCCTGTGCTGAGTGCCAGGTATCCAGTCCAATCTGATGAGGTTTCTCTGACCAAGAAGCCCTGCTCTGGGTGGGCTCAGGCCTCTCTGGAGTCACCCCGTTTCTCTCCAGTGACTTTCAGGAGTCAGATGACCAGCTCTCACTGAGACCTTTAGCAAAGAGACTCATCTCACCCATAGACCTGGGTGATTCCTGTCTGGGTGATTCCAGACCTGGTTGATTCCTGTCTGGGTGCCTGAGTCCTATTATCACAGAATCACAGAATATTCAAGGTTGGAAGGGACCTCTAGAGATCATCTAGTCCAACCTTCCCGCTCAAGC
>JAVCKT010020023.1:46554-57656 GCA_032273925.1 Rhynchotus rufescens | reverse complement strand
TTTTTTTTTTTTTTTTTTTTTTTTTTTTTTTTCCTTTTTTTTTGGCCACATGCTAGTAGTAGGATTTCTCAGCACAAGTGAAAAGAAAAAAGGTAGGGTTAGAATAACTAGAAAATGTGCTGAAAGAGTTGGGAAGGTAGGGAACATTAAGCCACAGGATTACATACAAGAGAAACTGTCAAGAATCACAAAGAGAAAATGAGAGGTAACACTTTATCTAGCAGAAGGTGAATTAAGGAGAACAGATGAGAACGTTACATGGACTCAGTATTTCATCTGGCCCGTGCGTCTTCGAGCCAATTTTGACCTGCACAAGAAAGAAAGAAAAAAAAATCTGTTGATTTCTGGAAAATTATTTTTCTTCCCACCTCACAGTCAGTCCATTTTCTGTTCTGCACTTCTGTACAGGTCATGATAATTTCCCACCTAGCTCACCCCCTTCTTGAATCCTTCGGAAGGAAATTAATTCTGGGACTAGTTGCCCACTCGTTCGTAACTGTCTCTAGGCTCTGTAGTTTTTGTGTGCTCAAGCAGCGCCTCTTACCGTATCGTGCCAGCCAGAAGTGGGTTGAAGGCGTATAACCAGTCATTCATGTCTTTGTCATTGATGGCCTGGAGCAGGACCCCACGGTGCTTTGTACACACACCAAAAGTGTTGGGTGTCTGAAATATCAGATACAATTTAAAATAACCAAATATACAAGCACAGACGCTAAGGCTAACCACTGATCAAATTCAGAGCCTTGCTGGCAGCATCATTAGAAGCCACGAGGCAAGGGGACATCTCTCTAACACACTCATGTGTTTTCATTAGACCAGAGATGACAGACAGGACAGTGCAAGTGCACTACCACCTGCAGTGCTATTCCTGTTCTACACAGAAACAAACAGTTGCTCTTAGACTGACCTTTACCATCGCCTGCTGATCCTCACTGTACTCCACCTGAGCTGTGGATAAGTTTATGACTCCTCTTTCCACAGGATCTTTATCGCTGTTGTAAATAAAAACATAAGGACGGCGGACTACCACAAAATGCTTGGCCCAGGAGCTGGAGAGTGGTTCTTTGAAGTGCAGATATCCTTTCTTCGAGACTACAGAGCTGAAAAAAATAACTCTTCTAAGTAAGCCAACTACTGAGTATCTCTATTAGCTGCAAAACATTATACATCGCCTTCATATGCTTAGTCTATAACATTATAATAAAAGAGTTCTTCTACAAAAAGGTGAATCTTGCCTTCAAAAATTGAAGGCAGTGAACGAGTGCTTCAGAGTTTAAAGATAAACACAATTCTCATCAATCCTGCAAGATGCATCACTTACACCCTTGTAATTCTGCTACTGCCTGTTTAGTCACTTTCCCCCATATGGGACAAGGAAAATAGAAATCACAGAAAACCCTTGTGGCAGCACATGGGAAAGCACAATCACAACAGGAATTTACCCTGGTCTGATCTCCTCAATATCAGGAACAAGGTTTAGGAATTCATTCTTTCCAGCTCGGGCAATATAGGAAGTTTCTACTGCAGGAATGAGCTGAAACTGTTCCAACTCAGGACATGGACTGGAGGCACGGGAATTTGCTTCTGGAGTCCTTTAAAAAAAGTGGAGAGAGAAGAAAAAGCCTAAAGCAAACAGATGTAACAATGGAATTTAAAACACACTTGCACCTTAGACATCTTACTAATTTCATCCTCTAATCCAGATCTTTTGTATGATATAAGGAGCCTTTTATACAATGTCAAACAGTATTTCCATAAAATTTGTAAAGTAAAATTTGAGAGTCTGTACTAGGGAGCTAAATATTAACTGCTAGTACGTGGCTTCCTCCTTCCTTGTTTGCCTTGCTAAACATTGTGACAACACAAGGACTTACCATACTAGGGTTTGACATAAGATGCACTATAGTACTTAAAAACGCACTTTTCTCCTCACAGAATATTACACAGAAGACACCTCAAAATTTGGGAGAAGGAGTGTGTGTGTGTGTGTGTGTGTGTGTATATATATGTATGCACAAAGTGACTGGAGAAAACATAGGGAGAGGTATTACACAGAACTATCTGAATAGTTCAGGAAATGAAGAGGAATGAAAAGAAATTCAGGTAACATAGCACAGCTTTGTGAAGCCCTAAGAAATATTTTTCCTATTCATACCCTTACCTCCCGTACCCGTACTTACTTCTGATCAATTGAATTGCATCTTGAATCCACCAGAGAAGGACAGGTAGATGAAGGAGTGAGGGTAGCACTGCTGAAACTGGACACTGATGGGTCTCGCCCAATTGGAGAAATATCAGACAGCTACAAAAACAAACATATGCAAAATATTATACAGGCATTTCTTGTAGCTGGTGTTCAGAACTAGTTAGAATAGGGCACTCAAGACAAGCATCCTTAAGGCTCAAATAGTAGACAAGCATTTCCATCAGTCATTTCCCTCTTTAGGACTGAGTTTTTGCATAAATCCTTGTCCAAAGTAATGCAAATAAAATGACACCTTTATAGACCCAGCTTTTTCATGGTCTACGCTTCTGATTATTTGCACCCTGACTGCCTAGGTGGAATGTATTAGTTTACCTGTTTTGCTACAGAATGGCGTCTGTGTCTACAGTCACAATTCTTCAAATTCTTCCTTTGATCTTTTTTCCCCCCTAAGCTTTTGCATAGGGAAAATGAACAATCGGGTAATAAAAAGCACCTCCAGCCAGCTGATAAACTAAATGCTATGCTATGGTCTGAGATCACACTGTTTGCAAATCCTTCACCAGTTTCTGGACCCTGAACAGAATAGACAAGTTCTTCCAACAGACTGAACCTGAAGAAAATTAAGACACAGTGTTTTGTCTCAGAATAGCAGCATCAGATTGCCCCAATTCAAATATATTTTTATTATACAGAGTAGGTAAGGATGGACAAATGGTAGCTGTTACATGCTCAGCTGCTGCTGTCATGGAAGAAAAAATCTTTACCTTACAATCACTGATGCTGTTGTACACCTGGTTAAATTCACGATTGAAAGTGTGAGTAAGAAGTTGCAGACACTGAGAAAAAAACACAAAAACCCACAAGTTTACATTCATATTTTCAGAGAAATCTGAACAGATAAGAGACCACTTGCTAAAACATGCTTGGCAGCTCACTAGAGAATAAGAAAACTTTGAACCATCACTGAAAAGTCCAGCATTATAGAATTCATGACTAATGAACTAAAAGAAGCAGGTTTTACATAAGATTATGCTGGAAGGGACCTTTGGAGTCAGCAAGTTCCACCTTCTGCCCAAAACAAGGCCAAACTCCTTGCCTTATTGAATTTTGAAAACCTCCAAGGATTGAAATTCTGCAGCATTTCCTGGCAACCTCTCCCAATATTTAACCTCCTCACTGTATTGCTTTGTCCTTTCATTTTTCACTTCTTAGAAGTGGACTGCCATCTTTACAACATTCTTGCCCCCTCCCTTCACATCAACTCCCTGCTTTTCCAAAAGATGGTTGCCAGGTGATCCCACCTTGACCCTCTCCTTCCTTTTGCATACAGAAATCTTGTTCCCCAGTTGCCTCAGCCTCACTCCTTTTATGTACGTGCTTCATTCCCTTCAACCATATAGGTGCTCCCCTCTGCTCCAGTTTCATCTCTCTTGTACTGGAACACCCAGAACTGGGTACAGTTTCTGATATATAACCTCACGAATACAAAGAGAAGGGGAATAAGTAATTCCCTTGATAAAATTCAGAAGTTGCACTTGAAGATCTGAGGAAAGGGAATAAGGTGCGACCATAAGAGCAGAAACCTAATCACCTGCATTAGTTACTTAGCAGACAGAAAATTACAGCGACAGAGCAGATAAAAAATGAAACTTGCCCAACTACTCCTCTCATAGGCCATACCTTGGTGGCCAGCTCTTTCTCCCGATCCACCAGGCTCTCTATATCAGCCGAGTCATAACCGCTGCTTTCGCTAGGGGTGACAGCGCTCTCAAACGTGGTGGTGGAGATCTGGGAGGAAATGCTGGTGGAGGTGCTGAGGGTTCCACTGCTCAGACTGGGAGACAACGAGTCACTCAGGGACTTGGGGATGCTGTCACCAAGTTTTTCACGAAGCAGAAGGAAATGTCGCGTTTTTTCCACCTGAAAAGAAATCAACATAATCTGACCTAGGGTCGTCTTTATTTTCACAAACACTAAATTGTTTTGGTTTATTTTAGGATTTGTGAACATTTGTTACTATGAAATAAAGTGGTGATAAAAGATGAATCTCCATTTGTTGGATATAGCAAGATTGAGTTGAAGACTCTGTTCAGTGGTTAACCACACACTTGCCTTGCCTGTTAGAGAATTTATTTAAATCTTGACTCTGAGAACAAACTTTCATTTGGAATCCTGTTCAGCTCGAAAGGTCACAGAGAGGGTGTATTGATGACACTCTCAAAGGTACTGCTGTATTTTTTCTTTTACTTTCTTTGTCTCTTTACTTACGTCATGCAGGAGCTCCAATTTCTCCAGTTCCCACTGATGTTCTAGAATGAGGCTGTCACCACGGGGCCTCCAACCTGCCAGGTTCTCTTCTCCACGCACATATGCCACAGAGGTGTCTAGGACTTTCCTCCTCCTCCTCTGCATTCCTGAACAGTCAAAAATAATAAAAGACATCAAGAAAACCCTATCAATTAGCAACCTGCAAAGAACCTACATATCTGCTGTTCAACTGGAAATAGGGCAACTGTTTCATTAATAACAACGCTTTGCACATCTCAAAGAGGTTTAATTCAGTTCTGCTTTCTTGCTTCTTTCAAACATTTTTCATTTACCTCCATATAATGAAAACTACTCCTGTTTAGTGTAAATCAAAGTGTCAATTGCTAGGTCTCAGAGGAAGAAATGCACAAATGGTATGTGACTACTTTCGAGCCATCAAGTTCTCACAGGATATGAACAAAATCTAAAACATGATTCTCAGAAATCTGAAATACCATTGCACAGTCAAATCTCAACTGCGTTAATTCTGATGAGCAAAGTATTATGCTCATGCCCAAGATACACTCTTGTCAGAAAATGCAAAGAAGTTGCCAGTCAATCCTTGGTCCACTAATGGTAAGCACAGGTGGAGATCAAAAGTCAAAGCCTGCATAATTTGTCATGGAACAGAAATGTTCCATTGTTCCTATGGAACACGAAGTGCTTCTCATAGAGAAGTATTCATCTCTTTCTGCTCACAAAACTTTCTTCAATACTGCAGATGATGGCATGTCAGATCTTAAATCACCTGCACTTTAGTGCATGTTCACCCAGTCATTGCTTACCTGGACTTCCTGTGTCTGCCATTTTGCATAAACTGAGTTCATAGATTCCAGTTACTCGATTGCTGTTCACAAGAAACCAGAACAACAAAAAAATGTTATCTTGTTATCTTCAGAAATAAAGTACATTTGTTATGTTTGCGATTACCAAATTAGAAATTTTAAATATGACTGTTAGCCAGAAGCATATGTGCATTCTAATCTTGACATTAAAAAAACAGAACAGACTGCAAGATCTCTAGAAATGGCATTTCCTTGCCAAGCTTTCCAATACCAAGCATCATTCTTCCCATTAGACTTAGAACGCTGCTGCTAAACTAAATTCCAAGCTAGGACCAGGATCCTCTATATGCAGATTGGGAAATGGATCTCTCTTCCTGTCTTTTAGGACAGGAGGCTGAAAAAGGAGCTGTCATTTGATAAACCATCAAGTGTTTCACTGAAATAAATGCAAGTAAGAAAGTATGTTCAAAAACAGACTGGAAATCTGTAACTAGGTAGACTTTCAAGGAACAAGCATAGTTATGCTTTGCTAAGCCTCTAAAGGGAGAAGCAAAGGCTGACATAAAACATCTGATAGGGAAAAACACATCTAAACTTACGCATCTGGAGTTTTGGAATAGCCACTGCCAAAGAGATTGCGTAGCGATCGTGGCGGTGAGATCTTGGCATCTCGTGAGTAAAAGACCATACAAACATCCTTCGTTATAACAGCCGGTTGAATGCAGTGGTCAAGCTAGGAGAAAAAAAACAGTTCTGAATGAGTGCCTGGTACATATCTGTGCCAAATTGTAAAGTTACTCTCTTTTAGAGAGAGAAACTTTGGTAAGCTGCTATGTGTGGCTTTTTGTTTTTTGTGTTTCTCTGGAAGAGCATTGCTGAATTTCCTGATGCAAATTTTCAGGCCAAATAATTGTGCAAGAGGACAACAGTGCCAACAGTTGCTTGCAAGGCCAAGAGCTATGACAATGTTTGTAGCATTTGTACTATTTCCTCAGTCTTCACTCAAGAACAAACTCAGAGAAAATGAGATACAAGAAGGTAAGGAAACACACTGGACTCACCACAAATTTCTCTGAAGACAGTAATACCTAACAATAATACTCCCAGATGCTAACCGTGAATACATTTTCATATCCTCCTCTCAGGAAATGAATGAAGACCTAGAACAAACTTTCCCTGAGTTCAGGATTCAAAAGTATTTAGAGCAGTAGGTATTTACTTTACTGCCTGCTGTCTCAAATCGTTTCACCTGAGTGACAAGCACAAAAGATGACACAGAACTCTCACCTCTAGATAAGCAGAAAGGGTCATATATATCTTCTCTCCATACGGCGTCACTCGGTTAAGGAGAAGGGAGTTATGCAAAGAGCTATCCCAAACCGCTTCAAAGCGATAAAAAGTCCTGGTAAAGAAAGTGAAACAAGAGCTCAGTAGTAATCGCTCCTCTGCATCCCTCTCAGAAGCCAGCACAAAGCATCACTTCTTGACACCACTCAACATGACTGTTCCTAACCACATGGATTTTGATAACAAATACTTGAAGCAAAGACCCATCTCTCCCCAAATTCTACAGATGCATCCAAGATTATTTACTTCAACTTCAGCTAGTTTAGCATTAAAGATATTTGTTTTGGGAAAAACACATCTAAAAGAAAAGCGGGAATACAGAAGAGAATAAAAACTATCATAAAACCACAGTGCGGTCAGCACTAAAAGACAGCATTTTTAAGTAGACAGAGCTCTTCTCTATTGCTTAACATTAATTCAGCCGAGTTAAGCCTCAAAGTGCATAGGAGGATTCTCTCCTGTGAGCAACACTCATTCTATAGCACTTTCTGTGAGGGACATACACTTACACACATCTCCAACAAAGCTCTTAGACCAAAAACGAAACAGAAGATCCCTTTTCTTAAAGAGGGATCTCTTTACTATGCTATACAAAAAGAGCAGCTTCTGAAAGCAAATCAGGATGATTAATAGATTGGGATAAATGTCTTATATGCAAGTAATTATAATTGCTTTCTATTTTACTACTTCAAATAAAAACTGTCAATCTAATACAAATTTTAAGGTTCTTCAGTTTGGCATGTGGAAAGAAATTTGAAGATTCTCACAATTCTATTCCAACAATTAAGAAATTAAGATTATTGATTAATGTCAAAAGTGAGAGAGAAATGAAAAAAAGCTAAACCATCAGGTCTAGAGTTGTCATTACACTCTCTCCTCCCTAATGGGAACATTCTTTTTCAAGGCAAGAGCCTAATTTAATGTAGGTTTCTTTAGAAGAAAGTCCAATACCCTTATTCTGCAGTCCAGAACACGTTTCATTTTTCTGAACTGCAGAAATTCAACCAAAGACAAGAGGACAAAATAGAGCAGGAAGAAGAAATCAACAACAAAACAAGACATAAAAGAGCCTGGCACAGCAAAAGCAACTGCTCTGCAGTGCAGAACTAAACTGCAAGTGATGATTTCTGGATATACATCAAAACAAAACTAAACATAGTTTCAAGACAGTGACTCTACCATAGTTTTTCTAGGTAGAAAGTTTTCTAGGTAGAAAAATATACGTTGGTTTCCTAAACATTCTGGAACTGGGATAGTTACAGAGGGAGACAAAACCCAGAAATGAGGGAACAGAGCAAATAGAACAAGGAGGAAAATGGAGCACAGAACAAGCAAAGCATGGAAAGCAGGAGGAACTGGTTAACAACATCAATGTTTGTTAGAACTGATTTCTAAGTGGATTTTAGTGTTAGCAAGAAGTGGTTAATCAAGAGCACTGGAAATTTAAGTCTTTTCTTTTTTCAAACAGGCAGGACCCAGACGGGAGGTGCAAGGTGTCCCACGCTGCGCAGCCACCATGCTTTGGCTGTGACCTACGGACACACCTGGAAGGTGGAAGAGGAATCCACTCTGAGAAGCTAAATATCTCGCTTCTCTCTCGACTGGTAGACTAAGAGGTCTAAGCAAATACACTGCTGAATTTGAGATACGAATCCAACCCCAAAGCCGAGGCTGAATGCCAGTCATGTGGTGGCCAAAGCCTTTTGTTCAGCGTAATTCTGAGGCAGAATTTCAAGTAACCTAATCATTCATTCAGTCCTTGCCTTGGCACAGCAAACACAGAAGCACTCTGGAGTTAGACAGTAAAAAAATCCCAAATTTGCTACTCTGATAGAGAACAAAACAAGAAACTATGGAGTGCTATAAATAAGGACTATATTCTGAAGACTTTTTGGCATTTAAAAAGGACTGAATAAGGGAGGTTATACATTGTATGTGATGGAAAACTTATCTTCACATGCTCCCCACTGAACTGTACTTGAATAAATTTCTGATGCACAAGGGAGGAGGAGATGTGCTACTTCTAAAGGAGCTAAGGGGTGTGCAAACAAAATTCTGTAAAAGTTGAAAAGGAAATAGTAGCAATACAAATGGGACATAAAGCATTCTGTTTGCAAGAATCTTTATGTGCAAAGGAAGCAAACGGAAAATACCTAGGCATATCCTTATCAAGAAAGAGCCTGTAAAAACATAGAAAGAGCTTTAGTTAGTGCAGCCAAAAGCAGAACACAAAAGCAACAGCTGAGAGGAGTGGAACAAATAGACTAAAAACAAGAAAACAATCAGAAAACAGGTCTGGAGACAATGAGCAAACATAAGACAAATCCCTGACTGGGCTTCAAACCCACTCCACTCCCCTGCTACGCACTCACAGCCCCAATGAGATCTTTGCATTCTGGCCAGAGCTGGTGAACAATCTCACTTCACTATCTGTCATCCTCCATCCAAGCAGTTTTCCTGGTAGGAAACTACCGAGCCGTATAGCAATGTCTTCAAAGTTTTAGGGAATGGAAGATACAGAACTTTTCAGCTGCAACTCTAGGCCAATCAGAATGGAAACTAACAGAAGTCCGAATAGAATATTTATATCGATCCATCAATTCACATATGCGGAAGGTATTTTACCATTTCTCGGTGAAAGGCAAGGATTAACAGCTAAAAATATTATCACTGTACTCATTTACAGACACTGGGTGACAGGAGGATATCCCAGTTGGTAGCAGCATTGCTACCTGACCCCACCTTTATTATCACAACAGTAAGTCAAAGTCCAAGATTCTAATGGAGAAGGAAGTTCAAAGTCATTTCAGCGCCTAGAAATTGCCAAGATTCAACCATTGCAGAAGAGATAGGCTCACTTCTCCCCCGCCTCTATCCCTACACAATTTCAGGGTTGAATTTCAGAGATATTCC
This sequence comes from Rhynchotus rufescens, assembly GCA_032273925.1. Taxonomy (NCBI): domain Eukaryota; kingdom Metazoa; phylum Chordata; class Aves; order Tinamiformes; family Tinamidae; genus Rhynchotus; species Rhynchotus rufescens. The sequence goes on along the minus strand of JAVCKT010020023.1, from coordinate 48,098 downwards.
TGTTTCAGGAATATTAGGGTAGAATTTCAGAGATATTCCTGCTTTTTACCAGCTAAGCCAAGCCACAAAGCTTCAAGTGCCTTGGCTCGTGCCAGAAGCTCTGCTGGCAACACAGAATGCTGCTTTGCTGCAGACACTGAAACAAAAATCCTTAGTGCCTGACTGACACCTTAACAGTGATGAACACTAACGAGGGGATATATGTAGCCATACATCTCAGAGGTGCCCCGATGCGCCTCCTTATCAGGCCTGGGATAAATTTATCTTACATCTACATTAGTCCTCCTGCCTTTCCTTTACACACATTGGCAACACTTAAAACTATGAAGTTTAACTTGATTTTTCCTTAGATTATCACGATTAATCCAGGAATAATAGAGTATGTACACATCCATAAATACACCGCCCAGAGATCATCCTTGTACTCTAATGGCTGTATTCTAGTCACAAGTTTTGATGTTAATTTAAAAAGGTTTGTGTTCAATTCTGATACACCCTTAAGCAGTTCCTTCCCTTCCTCCTTTTTACAGGGCTTATAAATGGAGAGTAAATCAAAGGCACTATCAAAAAACCTTTCACATAGAGCAGTGGACTTCACCTTTAACAAGAAATCATGTTAACACTCATTCCTATCTGTATACATTGTGCCCACAAGACTCTAAGCATAGAATTTATAATTAGTAGAATGCCCAGCTTCCCACATATCCTGCCCGTATCTCAGGATATCAAAGGAAAATTAGGTTTCTAAAAGAAAGGATATTCATTTTATTCACTTACCTATTGGAACTGTGTGAGGACTTCAGGTATTTTGCAGAGATAATATTCAAAGACAGAATAGCATCCACAGCAGCTTCATCTACCTCTGCTTTGTTTCTTATACGTCCTGAGAAAGGCAGAGGGGTAAAAGAATTAAATCTAAATTTGAAATGCAGAAGGAATTGTCTTCCAAATCTCATTTCAGACTAATGTGGTCAGACATCCGGTTATAAACGGATATGAGAAAACTTAAAGTTTTCCCCTGAATTTCTTACAAAGTCCTCCTCCTCCCAAAAAGCCAATGTTCTGAATGGTAACAGAATCAGTTGCAAAGAAAAATCAACAAATCTTCCATGCACAGTAAAACACAAAAACTGAATATACTCACCAACAACCAGCTCTCGCACATCTTTCCAGTGCAACTCATTGCCCTTCTCATGAATAATGGTGACGGTGATTCTACGCTGGATTCCCTGGTACAGTTCAAAAAAGGGAAGTTTACACTGGGGAAGTTTTTTTTCCCCCAACACTAACCTCCTCCACTTCACACTTATACTGTGAAACTGAAGCAGTGAAGATCATTTGAATTAGCCCATAACTGTCAACAAGCTTCTTGTGCTACTGGACATGAAAATTAACCTAATATAAAAACAGTATGTTCATACATGTAACATAACACTTCCTCCTCCTCACCCACAAAGAAGGTAATTTCCAGAAAAGAAGGGAATTTCCAAGGAAAAGGCGCTTGCGGTGTAACTATTTCAAAAGAAGATGAAATACTTCTGCTG
>JAVCKT010020023.1:0-30378 GCA_032273925.1 Rhynchotus rufescens | reverse complement strand
GTACACACTGAAACAGACTGTGAAAAAGCATCTACTTCTGTTAGAAAGATGAATAATGACACCAAGTTAAAGGTGAAAACGAATAGCTGGGTCACTAGAATAGCTGGAGAGAGGTGCATGTACATGTGCTTGAAAGAAGCCTGAAAGAAGCTAAAAACAGAAGAATACATCAGAGAGATTAGCATGGGATACTCATTCAATCAGGAGTCTAGGTCAGAGAGATTGATCGTTTTCTGGACTCTTTAAAATTCAAATAAGCAAAAGAGACGCAACAAAAGACTACAAAAAATCTCAGGATTTTCAGCAAGATTACCAAGTCATTTTTTAATTACTCTCAATATTCAAAAAGACACTCAGTTTTACCTTTTTCTTTAACTCTACACTGATTGCATTGGCTTCTTTCAGATACACTGCATTTCCCCAGAGTTGGTCTCTCAAAGAAGTGAATTGGTGAAATTTCCATTTCCTGAAAGCCCACTGAGCTAGTTCATATTCATGCCGTGTCCAGGGCACTGAAGAAAAGCAAAGAAATAGAGTAATCAAAACCATGGCTGCTTCTCAAAATCACCACACGATGACTGTGTTGTCAAATTCTAAACAATTTTTCTGTAAATGGAGAACAAAGCATTTTTAATATTCCATCAGAAAAATTAGATCCAATATTTCGTCACTGGCATTGAATACAAAGATCAAACAAGTTAAAAGCACTGATAAGAAAATACTATTTCTATTTTTTTAAAAATCATCAGCAATTATTAAAAACCAAAAGTTGAAATGCTGGAAAGAAAGCAAGTGTTATGGGAATAATAAAGCTCCCTATCTACTGTTCAGAAATGGAATTATAATCTCACAACACATGCTAAGAATTCCTATCAGGGAGAAAAAGGAAATTGAAAACAAAGAAACAAAGACATTAGTAGCTTTTTTTTGTTTGTTTGTTTAAAATACAAAGTCCTTTATAACCAAGAATATGCTGCTTTCTTTCAGTTCAAGACTATGAAATCAAAGCTTAGCTTAAAACTAATGTGTGTTATTGACTGAATTTTGGGACACACATCTACTGCTAATGTGGGATCTATTCTAAAAAAAGATATTTCCATATCATAAATACATGAAATAACAAGATTAGAGCTTATGAAGAGCATCACGAGTTCTCAAAGCAAGGTTTCCATCCATTGCAAGAGCCATTACGTAGCAACTATTCCTTTAGGATTGGTTATATCCAAAACACTTCAGTTTCAAGCTCACCTTCTTCCTCTTCCTCCTCTTCCTCTGTTGTTTCAGCTGCCAAGGATCGGGTCTCTACCTGCTTTTGTAGGGCCTGGAGTTTACTCTCATAGTCCTGCGAGGAGAGAGGAGATAGCGTGTAGGAGGAGCACAGGTAAAAGCAAAGGGGACAGTTAGGAGACACCACCACTCAGTGCGACAGACACAGCAGATGTGTAAAGACATTTCCATCAACTCTTAGAGGTTAAATTCCAACAACTGTTGTAGTAGAATCTCTCGAATCTCTCCTTTTTTAAAAATAGATAGGACAAGGGGGCCTCTAAGAGAGACCAAAGCAATCAACATTTATTTTAATTTATTTTAAATAATTCATGATAATAATATCTTTAAGTTTTTTGGGTAATTGCCTTTTTTTTTTTTTTTTTTTTTTGAGGAGGGGTAAGGAGATAGAGAATCAAAAGGAGTATAGAAGTAAACTTTAAAGGGGATAGGGGAATGACTTTCATTTTCTCCAGTACCGCGAGCACAAATGCTACCAGTTACAAAATTCTTTTCAGGTTTAGAAGTGTTTCGTTTTCAGTTAGGTTCTCTTTTCCAGGTGTAAGTGCTGTTCTCTCCCATTAATATTTAATATACCAGAAAATAAGAAAAATAACACTTTCAAGATAAAAAGCTTGAGCTTTTTATGGCAGAACAGGCTTGTTCTAAATATGCTCCATGCCTCAGTATATTGAAGAAATCCAGTTAAGTCCAAGCAGGCCTATTTCTTTTTTTGGAGAGCACTTCATGCCCCTATTCCCAGGTACTTATATATTTAAATAAGAGATTAACAACTTGCAGTCAAAACTCAAACTCATCTTGCAGGAAAAATCAGATCTCCTTTTTTCAGGGACCACTACTTGACAATACCCATTAGGGAAAGTGTTCAGATATACCCATAAATCAGAAAGGGAGAGGCACAGGTCTTAGCACTGGGGGAGGAAAGTCCTTTCTGCAGAAGTCTGTCAGGCTGAACAGTTCCTGGGAGGTAACAGTCAATCTGCCCTGTGAAGCATGTGAAGAATCCCGTGCACAAGCAGTGCCCTAACTCTTGGACAGCACTCTCAACACCTTGCAGTTATATTTAGACCCCAGTCACAGTGCTCCAGGTCTCACGACTGACCATATTTTTTATTTAAAGAAAATTCCTTACCATGTGTGAGAAGTTCAATTGGCTTATCTGCATTATTATACAAAAATATAAAGGCAGATATGCACCAGCAATTCATTAGAAGTTGAAGTTCTTCAAGAGACTTCCTCAAGCCACCCCTGTTGCATTCTGACCTTCCCTTCCACAGTCCCCAAATCCTCAAGTTCTTCTGCAATTCATTTCTTGCAGACAACCTTAGGTGTAGTAGAGGAAAGCTTCACAGTTCTCCCATTCTATTCAAGCATTCCCCCTAAACTCTCCTGTTCCTTTGTTTTTCTACAAAACTTGTTAGAGTCACAGTGTGATCAGATCAAATTCTAACACAGGCTCAGGCAGAAAGACCATTGGACACTATTTGGAAAGGAGGCACCTCTGAAGTATGTTCCTTTAAGCATTAAAATAACATTTCCTGGAGGTGGCATTAAAATTCAGAAGCTGTGCTCGTAGAAAAACAACATGCTGAAAGCACAGAATTTCCTGTAAGTTAAGATCCTCACAGCACCCATGACAGGCCGAAGTACTGAAGATAGATGGCTTTGTATAAGCACTTTTTTTTTTTTTTTTTTTTTTAATTTCCTTTTGAAATTTGGTTTGCCCAGTGTGCTCCTTCTCTAGCTGTTTCCACTGCATTTCCTCAGGGCTGGCTGCCCGCTCACAGTCCGGCATAAGGGCCCGATCTCTTCCCCTCCCCATGTCCATTATTCTATTACATTTGAAACCCAGACAAGAGAGTTTAGATCTGCAGAGACAGCAGGAAGCTTGTCTTACTCTCAAGGAAGGGCAAAGAATTTGTTTTTCTGCAGTCTGAAACACACAATCTGAGGTTGTATTTTGAGAGACTGGATTCCAGGGATAAAGGATGTGTTGCAGAAAAGTTCCAAGGAGGAAGCATTTAAAGTAGGTTTTAATTTGGATCTTTGATCAGATTTGTTTGAAGGAACTGAAAGGCTTCAGTAAGGAAGGGTCAAAAAACCAGGAACGTTCCACCCTAAAATTTTACTTGCTAACATAAAAAAAAACAAAAATAAAACGAAAAACAGACCTGTTGCATTCATTTAAAGACATAGGCTCTTTTATTGTGATCTTCCTATATTTTAAGACTTGTAAGCCAAGTAAATATATCTTCCACATATCTAAATACCTAGATATAAAGACACTGAATATAAGCAGATTTTTTTTTCTTTTCCCCTGTTACCACGATACTACCAAGCCAGCCACTATTTTTAAAACTAAATAGAAGAACTCAAGTTTATTTTCCCATAGTCAAAAAATAGATAGGTACTATTTAGACAAGCAGATAAAGCAGGACCCTAATATTGTCTCCTGGCACTTGATACTACAACAAAATTTAAAAAATAATTGGTACTGTTGCTAAGAGGAGGAATTCCTGGTTGGTTCATACAGGACAGGCACTGGACTTTGGGAAAGCAAGCAGACCAACACGTACGTTCAGGCTAGATCAACATCTTTTTAAAAATCAGAACACTGTACTGTTAACAGCTTAAATTATTTTGATCTCTGTGATGTCTAAGCAGGTATAGTAGGATGTGTGTGGCTGATCCCTATCCCCTTCCTCTCTGAATAACTCTGCTCTTTGCTTCTAGGATTATGGTGTTTGTAGTCTGCGTAGGCTGCTTTTCACATAACTTTACAACACAACAATCAGCTTAGACATACAGCCAGCTGGAGGAACAACTAAAGAGAGAAATATTAAAGTTAACTCAGCCCAAACCCATGAGAAAAAAAAAAAAAATCAGGACAAGACTACAATCAAGTTTCATTTCCATTTCACTAAGACAAGTCTGACGCTTACAAGAGTATTTCATAGTTTATTGAAAGAGCACTTGTTACAATACAAACCAGTTCTGCGTTTCACAAGGCAGATGCTTGCTCTTTAGACAATCCAAAACTTGTACTTTTTTTTCTTAAGCAATAGATCTGAAAAATCCCATTTAATTAAAAGGCAGCTCATTGCCTTCTTTACAGTACAAATGGGCACACCGCACAGATTTCTCATTTGGCAGCTCTTGAAGTGGTTCAAAAGGGAAATATTTGAGTCAAATTTTAACATATAAAACTTAGGACAAACAGTGAGGGAGATACTGCAACTATACTGAACACATTCATACAAACAGCGTCCTCTGATTTGACAGATTCCTAAATCCAGATTGCTTGAAAAAGGATGCTGAGGTGAACCAGAGGAGCTCTAGTGGCATGCATTTCTCCCCCACGCCCAAATCCACATGTCCCTAGTGAGCCTTAAAGGGCATTTAACAAATCATCACTAAAGCCCAGGTGGATACAAGCCAGCTGTCAAAGCATACAGCACTTCAGCACTTAGCAATGGCAATTAAGTTTACTGAAACAGCACTCCCATCATGGATGCCGTGTTTCCATTAGCCTGAAAGCCTTTTCACACAGCCTTCTATGGAAGCAGCTATATTAGTGTTCTTTAGCCCCATTAATATAGAATTTAAAATGAGAGGTGTGCATATTTCTGAGTACTTAACGGAGAGATCCACAAGTTCTCACCCTGTTTCTCTTTCAGATGAGAAACTGAATTGTAAGTGAGAGTCAATTCTTGAAGTGGGCAATTGAATTGAGTTCCCCTCACCCCAAAGTTTCATTTCTATAACACTCTCTTATAAGCCAGGAAGGCTCTGCCTCTGCGCAGGCTGGACTCTGTTTTGACATTGACTCTTTCCTGTTCTTTTTTGTCAAGTCATACACCAGCAGCAAAGAACAATCAGGGTCATTTCTCTAGAGCTGCACTCCAACAGTGGGACAACAGAAATGTGCAGTAGCTTATTGTTCATAATCATCACCCAGATATTTACAGATGTTCCTTAAAACTAAGCTAAAAGTAGTTGGCAAAAATTTCTGCAGTATAATATTTAAACATGAAGTAGCATGTATGAGGGCACAGTTGTATGGACTTCAAAATTACTATATGCTCAAACGTGCCCATATTGCACAGGTAACCACAATGTTGCCCAGGTACACAGGGGGCACACAAGAAAACTGGTTTGGTCTTCCCTCACCATCCAACCCTATGCAGAATAAGTGTCTGGCTCAAGTATTCTTACAGAGCCAAGAGGACCTTCCAAAGTGTGCACTTTTTAAGAGGTCCAAGCCTTTTTAACGGTATGAGAGTCAACTCCTTACCCCTGACACGCACAACAGCAAAGTGCTATACACTACTAAAAGTGAAATCTAAAATAAAGGTAACATCACAACACTATTTGCAGCCCATAATTCATTTTGCAATGCTGACTCAATCTCCAATAACGTACTGCCTGTCTGTACAGCTTTTGTCCTTGAAGGATTGAGGAATTTAAGGTGACGTCCTATTTCCTTCATTCAAGTAAACCAAAGCATGAGACAAAAAACAAATGGCAAAGCCATATTTGGACAAATTAAACCTGCCATCAAAATGGCCCAAGCGGTAAGACCAACTGATTCTTACTTTCAAGAAGGTCAGAGGATTTACTTTGGATCTCCCGAATCAGAAGGCCAGTATCCTATCAGTAACACATGTGCAGAGACTGCAGTGTTGACACTTGATTAAAGAAATACAAAAAAGGGGCCTGGCTGCCACTTGCCTATAAGTTGCAGCCAGCACCTATAACATGCACAGTTGGGAAAGGAAGAAAAAAAATAGGAGAGGAAACAAAAATAAGATGGCAAGTAAGCTTAAGGCACTTTCTACTCATCTAAAGCTACGCTGAAACATGCAGAAGTAACTATTACCGGTAGGGCTTGTATTTCATCAAAAATAAGCAACCTCAAGTAAATTCAAGATATTTGTGCAAAATAGCACAAGTCATTTAACTGTACAAATGCACTGTAAAGTGGATCTATCTCACCAAATCTGGTATAGTAACTGAGTTCATTCTAAAAGAAATATCCAAGTTAAATTTAACAGCAAAGCGGGTTTTCCTCAAAGCTTTAGATTGGCTTATATATAAAGCCCACAGATTTTTAGAAGTTCAATTCAAGCTCAAAAACAAGGAAGAAATTGTTTAAAATTGAGATTTCCATTTGAGATAAATCTTCAAACTTACAAAGGCTATTCTTTAATCAATATTTTTTCTGTAACTGGCTTGAAAAGAACTGAAGTATTTATTTTATGGCAATTCAATTGCAGGAATAGGCACTTTCGGATCAAAAGAGAAGATACAAATTTTAATTTGTACTTCAAGATTGGGGAGAAAGAAAATGAAACTTCTCAAAATGATATTCTCCTTTGTTAAACAAGCCCTCAAACAGTGGTGTAATTCAGGAGCAGAGGCACTAACATGAGGTATCTCCTTAAGATTAAACTGTTTAACACTCTTTACCCCAACCATTTGAGAGGAGTGATCTATAAATCTTCAAAACTGCTTTAACAGCATCTCCCAGACTCATAGCCTGAGGAAGCTGAAAAACATAAAAAGAATTAGCTCTTTGAGGCTTCTAAATAACCATTCTAAATAACCAGAGAGGATTAGAAAACCAAAAAAACAGAAAACAAAAACAAACAAAAAAAAGACCCCAAAAAATTCCTTTTCATAATCTCTGTATAATAATCAAAAGCTATTATACTTAGAGATACAATGATAATTAGAAAAAGCTTATTCCATTGCTCCAGCCATATGTATAATCCAACATACAATTCCATTCAGGCAGGTTTAACTGTCATAGCAATTTCATAACAGTAATTATGAACTTAGGCTGAAGGGCAAAGACGTTTTCTACTCAGTGAGTAGGACTGTTGTGTGACCCAAGAGATCTTCTCACTTTCTGTCTATCTACAAAAAGCCACATATCTTGTCAGCCAACAACTTTTGGTTTATACATTAAAAAACGTTGGGTTAAGAATGGAAAACGCCATACTGAAGAGCCGGATCAATTTTAAAATCAGATGGTCAGTTTCCTCATTTCTAAGAAAAAGGTCACAAGAAACATTCAACGCTATACACTAAATTCCTCTTTTGATTGTCTACATAAAAACATAGGAGGAAGGCAAAACTTCGTAAGTTCCAGACAGTATCTTCAGCATAAGGAAAAATAACTCCAAGAAAACAAACAAACAACAACAAAAAAAGATAAATGAGCTAGCAAGGAACTTCTCCCCTCCATAACCCTCCCTCCGAGTCTTCTAGCCTATGAAAAGTTCTTACAGTTGCAGAATGTTCTTCCAAACAAGGTTGTTAAAACTGCACCAGAAGCCACATGCAAACGGAGTGGGCTGTGAAGGGCCAGTACCTTGTGTTTGGGTGTCAACTCACTCAAGTTCTACCTGGCCAAACAAAACCCAAGCCACGAGCAAAGCCAATCCTGGCTGTTCCTTAGCGAAATGCCAGCATTGCCCCTGCTTCCCTCCTCCCCCAGACTAGCGCCGACCGACTAATCATACTGTAGTTTCCCTGCCCGATTTGAGGTTGGGTGCTGAGAACTGGCGCCTCATCCGCGGGGGTGTCACAAACTGGTTATAGTGGTTAAGCCGGTCAGTCTGTTTCGGGCTGCAGTTGGCTGCGTTGCCTTCGGCGCCGCCGTGACTGCTGTAAGGCTGGCGGTGCTGGTGGATGTGCCGCTTCTGCTGGAAAGTCTGCAGGTCCGGGTTCTGCTGCGCGCTGTAGGAGTGCAGCGACTCGGACGAGGCAGACGCCTGGCGCCGCAAGCTTTTCTGGGAGCCGCTGTTGAGGGAATTGCTCCTCCAGCGCAGCGGAGCTGGCGGCTGCTGCTGGCTGCCGGGCTGAGACTGGCTGTTCAGCTGCTGCCTGTTAATTTGGATATTATCTTGGCTCCTTTGGGGGCCACACAGACTCCACAGCTGTTGAGGGTCTTTAGAAGCAGCTCTGATCTCTTTCTCTTTGTTTTCGTCTTTGTTCTTTTCATCCTCTTTTGGAATTCTAACCTCAATAACTTCATCCTCTGTGATAATTATATGAGTGCCTGGGCTCCATGAGTTTCTATGTTTGGGGTTGCTTTTGAAGGGAAAACGGGGCTTGCGATTTTCCGGCGGGATAAATCGGTGAGGCATGTTTTGCCGGCGAAGCTGTTTGGCAATTTCTTGCTGCTGCAGATTTTTAAATCGAATTTGCTCTTGCCTCATCCACCGCAGTCGCCCACGTCGGAAAGCTGGATCACCTGCCATTAACTGAGAAACACGCTCCTCTTTAGCAAGATCATCATTCTCGTTTCTCTTTAGATCAACTGTGGGTTTTTTATCCACATCCTCTACACAAACAGAATTGGGAGACTTTGCATTAGCTACAGTGGACTGAGCTTTCTCTGGAGACCCTATCAGAGGTAAAACCTTCTCCATTTTTAGCATCTTATTTCTAAGAACTTTTATCTCTTCATCCTTCATGTTGTTCTGTTTCTTCACTTCTTGCAAAATATCTTCCAGTTTGTCTATATGCACCTTTAGGTCATCCACATCAGTTATTCCCTTGCCGTTGGCCATAACATCTTCTATTTTCTCATCGCCAACTCCTACCGTGTCCCAGACATCACGGGCAACAGCTCGCCATGATTCGCGCTCGTTTGGGTCCTTCTTCCCATACATGGCACAAAGCTCTTTCATTTTAACAATGGCCAAAGCTTCGATCTCCTGTCTGGTGTGTCTGAAGTCATTGAGTGCTACCTCATAGCATATCTCTTTCACGGCCTGAATCTTTAAGTCTGAGATGGTGACCCATTTGGAGTCTTTGCTAAGGCGACGCCGTTGGGGTATCTGGTACATTTTAATGGGTTCTCGCTTCTTCCCACTGCTGGGGAGGCCACACTTTTTTACAATCGTTTGGAGCTTGCTGGGTGGCAGCTTCTCTCTCAGGGAAGTGATCAGTCTCCAACTCTCCTCACACGATCTCTTGTCCGAATCATCCCCACTATCAGAGTCTGCATCCTTTGGAAAAACAAAAATCAAGAAGTGGCCCCAAAATAACCAAAATTAAAATTGTAAGGAAATGGAAAAAGCTAAACAAGAAGTAGCAGGCAAAGAAAACTAAATCAAAAATCAAAATAGAACAAGTGATAAGGGGGTCTCTCAAGACTGAGTGTTAGGACATTAAAATGTATCTTCAAGAGTCATGGACTGTCAAAATTGGAGCTTTTTACTAAACCAAGATTACCATTATATTTAAGTCTTGTCAACTCAAAAAATGAGATGATCTAAATTCTTCCCTCCCAATCCCTTCCAAAGTCTTTAAATAGATCAGCTTTATACGGACCTTTAATTGGATCAACTAAAACAGAGTTCTGACCAAAACAAATAAAAAAATCCAAAAATAAAAGAAAAATAAAAAACCACAAAACAAAAAAAAACCCCACATGTGTAATCTGCACTTCATGTGCTACAAAGACATGCAAATCCCCGCCACACACATTTGCCTTGGTTACTGCTGTTGCTTCTTTCAGCAAATCCTCCCCAGGTAGGTGAACAAAACAGCCATCATAGAAGATGTCATGAGCAGCCAGAGTAAGTCAGGTTAACACTGGTTAGTAGTTGCACATGGTTGCAGGGATGCTCAAGTTTAGAATCCGCTTCACTACAACAGCAGCCAAAGAAGTGTTAGACGTAAGAAAAAAATGAAACAGAAGCAGCTGAAAGGTTCAATGTTAAAAGGACTGTAAGTGCCGCTATGACAGGTGAAGACAGTGGTTCATATTCCAAGATGTGTTACAAGCTAAAGGGATATCCAGAATCAGAGTTTCATTTTTTTCTCTCTCTCTCCATTTTGTCACTTTGCTGTTTAGCTTAAGAAACATTAACAGTCTTGACTGTCCGAAGAATGAGTGCCAGGAGAATGCAGCAGTAAAGACCTTTTTATTGCTTAAATACGAGTTCTCTATTTGATATCCTTGATTTCTCTTCTTCTCAAACCCTAGAGCCTGGAGCTTCCACACTCTTGCTAAGAGTTATGCTTGTTTTGCTTCTTCATTAAAAGTTTTCCTTCTTTTGCTAAATGACTTTTATTGAGCAGTGCTTCAGGTTTCCATATGCTAGGAATGTTTGTCCAGGGATACTGCCACTAGAAGTTAAGCGTATCCTTTATTGTCTACTCCAATCAGAATTAAAGTCGGCTATTTTTTAAAAAGAGTTGTTAATTTAAGACATCTCTTTAACAATCAAAAAGTCCTACATTTTAATGTGATCCACTAGAACGCAAAATCACAAGTCAATCTCTAACGAACTTCTAATGTCCATATTTTTCACAGTAAGAATTGTAATATATGAAAAATCTGGAACAACAATAGTCAGTTACTCTAAAACCAAAAGGAAATACATGTCACTGACTTTGAAACTGCAGGTTCCTAAATCTAATTTAAAACTTCGTCTAAAATACCACAAAGAGAAGGGTGCATAATCTATACTAGGAACAATGAAAAGGAGTCAAAAAAAATCTGCCCTATGGTCAATGAGCTCTATAGCCTAAGATTCATGTTTTCTGAGCTTCTTGTGACCTTAGGAACTTCTAATAAGGAAGATTAGCACAAGAGAATCAATTCTCTTAATTTAGGTCAAGATACAAGCAAAACATTGGATTAGAAACAGAATATCAATTCCTCACGAGTTAATTGGTTGACAAAATATGTGGCCTAGGGGGATAATATCTAACATGTTCTATACTGCAGTAGGAATGAAAGCTGCCCTGGAGGAAGACACCATATACCGTACAAGATATACATTCAAGTCTGTGTTCAGAAAGGCAAAACACTAGCTACTTAAACATTATGTCACAGGTTACACATGACGATAATTATAGCTTACATATTTACCACAGTACTATTTATGGGTAAAACAGATCTGCTATATAAAAGCCTGATAATGAGACATTATTATGTCTCATTTGGTCATCATTCTAGATGGACTCAGAGATTAACTAGCCCAATAAATCCACCCACCTTCTAATTCCAAGCGGTCACTACAAAGGCATAATGCCCCCAAAAATGTAATTTTAGCTCTAATAAACACATTTTCACATTCAATTTGAGAACTGTAAATGTTCTCAAGAAATGCCAGCAATGCAAACATATTAGTTATAAAATCGTAAGGGGAAAGAGCTCTTGTTTATCATTTTTGCGTAGTACAACTCAAGATCCAAACTGGTTGGCATCCAAGCACTGCACAAAATGATAAACAGCATTAGCCAGCATGTTATAGTCAAGATTATTTTCCAATTTAGAACAAGAAGAATATTTGTATTTCTACATCCATCTTATATAGCAATAAGTTATAAAATCCTGGTACTGCATCTGGATATTGCAGCAATGTAAACACTTCCAAGGCACATAGGCTGAAATGTATTTGCAGATTTCCAGATAATTATTCAGCTATATTTATATTATCTATATTTATCCTGCCCATTCCAGACTCTTTATCCAGTGGTACAGAAACAATCAGATATGTTATGAACTTTCACTGTCTTTGGAATATTCTTACTAAAAATCATCAAAAGCAGAATGCTGCCTAACAGATAAATGAGACTCATTTATTACAATCCATAACAACTAGGAAAGCTGTTCTAAAAGTATCTACATTGGTAAAGTGTGTAGGATAGTCTTCTACGCTTGCTCACTAAATAACACCAGCAAAAATAAAACAAACTTAAACAAATCAGTACCTTGAACACACACTGAGTAAACCACTATTTCAAGAACCTTTCTTAATCTTAAGAATACAGGGAAACAAATTCCCTTCACAAGGGCTCTATTTGAAGCAGATCCCCAGACAGGCAATTCTCACATGTTTAATTCATGTAATAGTTTATCTATCTAATATTCCTGTCATCAAAATTTAAGGTAGGGAATTCTATGACTTGCTGCTGAATACGCCAACTATTTTTCTTTTCTTGCACTGAATTTATTTGTGCAGTACTGCTTTCAACTATAAAATTGTAGAGATTAAACATAACATTAGCCATGTCCTAACTTCCTTTCTAGAGGAAGACTTGCTTTGGCTCAAACTTTGGAACTGCTCCTCTCCAACCAAGAAATTAACCCCTTCTAATGGAATAACTAGAGTTGCAGAATGCTTTACATATACTGTAGAAGAGAATAAATGGAGACCTATGGATGTCACAGTACCCTGCTCCATTCTGGTTTTGGAAGAAACAAAGATCTTTATGGTTTAAACTCAGACGTTATCTAGCCCAAAGTTTTTAGGCTCTCAATCAAAACAAGTAATAATTTTGAAATAATTGGTGGCACGATAGTTGAAAGGCACAAATACATTTGTCCTCTGGCTTGAAAAAAATATATATCCCCCTCCCACATGCTTCCCTCCCCCTCCACAAAATCTCAACATAATTAATGGAATTAAAAGACTCAGATAGGTAAGGAATCTAGATTCCTGAAGATATCTGCAGATTAAATTCCTGGGCTTAGTCACTTTTTCAGATTCACAAGGAGAGGCTACATGCATTTCTATTTGTAATGCTCTTCCTAAGATATCAGCTGAGAAAGGAATTCCTATAACATTCCTATAAATTCTTCCTATATCAGACTTAGCTTATATTTCCTATTTAGCATTTGGTGGGATTCCCATTGTTCCGAATGGGTTACCACTCCATTGCTCCCTAGACATAATCTCACCATCAGCACATGTGCTATTTAGACCTTTACAAGGAACTCCATGCAGGGGGAAGGAGAAGTGTTAAAACATGCACAATGCAGCAACATTTTCAGACGTCATTCAAAAAAATAAACCTAGCACATCAGTGTTCTAGAAGTCCCTTTAGAAGCATAAAATTAGTATTTTCTGGTGTTCCAAGACAAAACCAAGGCAGACACCCCCAGAACCAGTTGATTAGACTACTGAAAAGCAACTTCAAAAGGCAGAGTGTAGCCATATCCTTCTTTAAGCTTAAATTTCGACTCAAGAAATCAGATGTGTCCCAAAGAGCACTGATTAATGCTTCTCCATTGGCAACCCCAATCTCTGATTTAACGTGGAGTTTGATCATATTCATTGAAGACAGGGTATTGAAAGCAAGGGGAGAACTGCATTGTGCAGAGAACCCAAGCAAGTTTCCTAAACTTTCAGATAAGCAAGGACAGTAATTGCCGTTTGACAAAGGTACAGTAAATCTGAGGTACGGACACATACCAGCCTTTGCTGCTCCAACAAAAGATCAGCTTCTTCTTTCTCCTTCTTATACAAAATCTCCATCTCTTGTAATCTGAAGATGGGCCAAAAAACACAGAAGCAGACAAACAGAGGTGTTAGCTCATATACAGAGCAGGCTGAGCTACAACCACAATATAAAACTCATTCCTTTTCAAAGTTAACTGGTAATTGTCACTGCCTGACAATGAAAAGTATAGTAATTTCTGCCCCCTTTAACATAAAAAGAAAAATAATAGAAATAAAAATCTCAATTTGGAGTAAGACTTCTTTTATATTCATTCATTTAACTTATTGTCAGTTGTATAGGAGAAGTCTATCAAAGTACAGAAGAGGAACTGAAGCTTCTGAGAGTCTGCAGCACAGGATTTGGTCTAGAGGGTCTATTGCAGGTGGTCAAATTGGATTTTTAAAGTAACTAGACCAAGCATGTAAGCATGCAAGTGAAGTTACGAGCAAGTCTTTTGAACATTTACTACAGGTAGCAGGAAAGCCAAATGGCAGATCTTGTATTCCAGTAGGGTGGAAAGGGACTTTTTATTTATTTATTTATTTTTGCGGGAGCCTCATTGAAGAAACTTCCAGAAAAACCCAACAGGTATCGTCTTTGGGTTTTACACTGACATCAGCCAAACAGATCTATAACTTTCTTGTTTTAAGGAAGAATTTAGAGTTGACTTGTTACCTTTTCTCCATCTCCTGCTTCATGTCAATACCCTGCTTCTCCAGGAGCTCCCTCTGAGCAAACGTCCAGTCAACTGGCTCAGACGGTGTCTCGGCGGATGGTGTTTTCTCTCTTTCTGCTCGCGCTTGTTCCGGATGGTTGAATCGGAAGACGTGGTTTTTACCCATAATGATACGATTGCCTAAAAAAAACAAATAAGATTAACCATCTGAGATAAATTTGCAACACCCGTGAAAAAGCATATTTTAACTATCAGTACCATTTATCCTGTCAGCTGGCAGCAGCAGCAGAAATGATTTTTCCAAAAATCCAACAAGGATTTTTGCATTGATTCAAGTTACTGGGTGACAAAGCAAACAAGAAAAAACACCCAGTTTGTACAGAATAACCTCCTTCTGATATGAAGAAATGTTCAGAGGACATCGCTTTTGGGGATCAATCTAATGTTCTGGAAGTTTGTTAAAATTAAAGGATAAACTTGGAGATTGTCCAACAATATTGCGGTAAATAAAATACATCACTTAATCCCCTTCTTCTCCAGAAAATGGTATACAGAATTTCCAGTGGCAGTGTCAAAAATATAGGCAAAAGCCATTTCTACAGGTTTTTCAACTTGGAAAAGCCTGACTTGAAAGACTGGAATGCATCAGGCTTCCTTTTTATTTATTTATTTAATTTTTAAGTGTGGTTTGCGTGTACTGTTTTTACTTGAATTCTAAAGAATGGAATTTACAGAAACTTCTTTTTCACTATGAGAAGAGTCACAAAAATGTAATATTGCCAGACTCTAGGGCTGCCCACAAAACATGCACTTGATGGAACACAGCAAAATACCTCAGCTCTCCCAGTGAACATATTACTATAGCAATACATTACCATTCTAGTAAAGAGATCTCCAGGATAAACAAAACTGTTCTTATGAAAACAGTGCTAAAGCACAGGCTTTAGAAGATATAAAAGACTATTTAAAAGAGTAATTTATTGCCTAGATGCTGGAATGGAAAAATATCTACTTTCTTTAAGAAAATATTTGCTGAACACCACGGTTTTCCGTATGAGCCATAAGCAATCACAGAACAAAAAAATACTCCTTCTTCATTGTCCAGTTCTCTGCTGATGTCACAACACTTAATTCCATACAAATTCTTATTAATGGTTTGGTGCAAATGACTCTGAGGTGTTTTAAACTACCGGGAAAAAGAAAAACCACAGAAAGTGTCACGGTTTGAAAAACACCCTGTAATATATGTAATAGGACAAGGCTAATAATTTAAGGAAGTCACTCCCTCCCCTCCTTCCCCTGCATGCATTTCTAAAGCAATGCAGGAGACTGAGTGAGAAACCAAATGAGAGGAAAGAGAAGCTGTTGTACTCCTGCAGAGAGTCACATTTAGCTGTGCCAGGAAGCTGGGAATTTTCCATCAGCAGCTGGCAGTCTGTCTGTTCTGTCTCACTGAGACTGCCAAGGGCAATAGGCTTGGGTAAGAATGTACTAGAATAATACCAGGGTAAGCAGAAGGACAAGCAGGATGCTGTGTGGCAGTGAATATTTAAGCACACTTTCAGCTGGCGCAGCAAAGAGTAAAGGAGAAGGAACCGTTGCCAAGAGGAAAACGGTACCAACAACTGCTCAAGAGCTGTACTCCAAAAAGGTAACACTCCTGATCTTTATCGGCACACGGTGCTCTCTACAAAAGATAAGTGTCACCTATAGATACTTCTTAGATGGACTATTTGTAGGAGTGAGAAAAATAAATTCGAAAATTTCTTACCTGAGCGCAGCTGCACAGGCTGCACTACTCTCTTGCCGTTAACATAGGTTTCTGACCGTTCACAAGGCTCCAAAGTAACAATGACTATGAGCAAAACAACATTGACAAATAAGACTTCAGAGAGCACTGTACAGAAATACAGAAGTGTGCAAACCCAAAAGTTCTCTCTCCTTTTCAAAGCTTTCTGGCCATTTTTCTACTAATATCCCAACACCGTACAAGAACACTCCTTGATATCATGCCAGTTAATAAAAAGCTCCAGAGAATCAATGCTACTGATATCTCAATATTGAGGGAAATAATTTGCTGTTTAATTTTTCTTGTTTATAATTAACCAACATGAGAACTTAACTTGTTTTAAACTCTTAATTTCCAATAACATATTTTGATCATAACCTTGCCTGCAACAGCCAGTTCATTTCAGGCAACTAAAAAAAGTAGTTCACTTCCCTAAGTATGTGCTTAGAAGGTCTGCATGTTCAAAGCAGTCACCTAAATACTTATTCCCTCTCCATTTCAAATATCAATATTTTGAAGCTAATATCAAACAATCCTTTATCCTTCCGCAAGATTCCCATTAGTCAAAGCTGACAGTTTCCTAAGGAAAGATATATTTGGCCCTACATTCAAATAAAAGTATTCCCTGATCAACTGAGATATGAAAGATTCAGCAACACTTTGCAAGGAGTAATAGTTTCTCACCTTCACCATTGTTGTTCCTCTCACTTCGAAAGATACAGTGTTCTTCCTTAATGTGAGCCCCGCTCAACACAATATCCTGCCTTCGCTCAGCATCAGCTTGTCCCACCCTGAATCCAGCAGAGAACAATAACAGCAACTCAGACATTTCTCGTAAGTTTGTGCAGAACAATACACTCAAGAAATATCCAGAGAAAATCTAAATTACTAAGACTATCTTTCAAGTTGAAAGACTTGAACTATAAAACACAGTGCTTAGATCTGAGTTACAGAAGAGTTACTACTTTTATCATGAATTGGAAGATAACACATGGATAAGAGGAAAAATAAATTTTCTCTTTAAAATATACCATTTAAAGAGCAACTGCAATGTTAAACATCTCTGGATCTGGGGCACAAAGGGACAAAAGGACACATACTTCCAGTGATTTATTTAGACTGGTATACAGTAATTAACCCTTCTAGTGACCAGTACCTAACTTTGACAAATAAGCAAAAACAGGTAACAGTTTGCTGAATAATCTGAATTTTATGAACTTACATCTAGCTTCCAGACAGCAAGAGGTTGCTGCATCCCTAAGGTGTGAAAGTTTACGTCCATTGCAGACTTCAAATATTTGAGAAATCCTAAATACTTGTTATTTGCAAAAATGAGTATCTTATAATGTTTCTGATCTACTCTACTCACCACCATCCACATTTTTAGTAGCTAGGCTCAAATTTGTTAAATTCCCTAAGGCCTAAACTACTCTCATCATTCTGCTCTGAACTCTCTACCACTTTGATACTCTTTTTAGTAGGTTAGTTGTAGGTCAGAGTAGCAGGTAATCATACAACAGCACTCCAGAGATTTTTCCTGACCCTGTAGGTCTAGGAAAAAATACCCTTTTAAACTCCAATTGGACTTCAGAGTATAGTAGTACCCAACCTCACCTTGTAACACCGTCTTTGATGTAGTAAAGCAGACATTCAGACATGAGTGGATCTTCATTAAGGTTTACCAGATGAGGAGTCTGAAACAAAAGAGAAAAGTTAATTAAGAACTGAGCACCTACATATGCTAATTTGGCAGTCTTGCTAGGAATAACTAAGTCATTACACAATCCATCTTCTCCAAATATAACACCATCTTGCACTACTGAAGAGCATCACAAAGTAACAGCAGAATTTTAGCCAACGCTGGCTGATGTCTTAGATAAGAAAAAGCAAAGAGGAGAAGGAGCGAAAGATTGATTAAAAAATAATGATTCCTTGTAAAGTCTCTGTAAACTTTTCTACAGGAAATCCAACAGCAGAAAATGATGATAGTTGTGTGATATTTCAAAACCAATGTGAGATCATTTTGTTTTTTTCTTAGTCCAGATCAAGTGTCACATTTTGTAAAGCTCATTAATGTTAAAAGTAAACCTTGAACTATCAACATTTTCTCATACGAACAGCTAAAGACTTCTTCATCTAAAGTTCTTTTTAATTGAAATTCACTACAGTTACTAAACCAACCTTCTTTGGTGAAAAAACCCCATTGGAATCAGCAAACAAGTCACATGGCCTTGGTGTGAAAATCTAGCCCATATGATAGCAGTAAACACAAAAGGAAAGGCAAAAATGATTAAACAGAATGAAAGAAAAAAAAAAGATGTCAAAAGAAAGATAATGTTACTAAGCGTCCTTCTTCCTTTCATTATCCTCAATTAGAATAACTTAAGAAAAAATAAAGGTGGCTAGGACTCCTTGGAAACACTGCTTTCGTCAACTTATGCTACCTGCCAAGAAATTTACTTAATAAAGACATTAGTAACACTCAGTTTATGGAAGCTCAAAAAGTACTACGTGTTAATGACAGATTTTTTTCTCTGAGTAAAGAAATTTGGTCATGCGTGGCATGGCAGAAGATTAATGACACGGACAAAAGGCAAAGGAAAAAGACACCTTATTCACCCCTAAAAATATAGAGAGCACCCAGAACTACAGTTGAAGATGTGGCCCACTGTCATCCCTGTTCACTGCATAAAAACAAACATTTGGAGCTGCATGAAGGTCTTCAAAGAGCAAACTTGAGAGAAACCAAATCCCTACATAGCCAACTGCTATAAACAACACTATGACTTGTACCCTTTGGGCACTTTGAAACTAATGCTATACTCTAGACACGCATGTTTTAGCATCTGACTTTACATACTCTGTTCCAATTAGAGTCTGAATAGGTGACAAGAGAGCTTTGTAAAAAAATAAAGCTCAGCAATTTGAAAGATGGTGCTGGTAAAACAGGCTATCCACTCATTCTGAGATTTCTTATTTAGCCACAGAGCAATTACGTTTTCAGCCTTTCCCTGTTCAGCATTCCTCAAGCAGGAACTAAAGGCACAACTAGTAAAGAGGGCAACAGTTGCATAAAAGGGAAATCT
This sequence comes from Rhynchotus rufescens, assembly GCA_032273925.1. Taxonomy (NCBI): domain Eukaryota; kingdom Metazoa; phylum Chordata; class Aves; order Tinamiformes; family Tinamidae; genus Rhynchotus; species Rhynchotus rufescens. The sequence continues at coordinate 11,288 of JAVCKT010020023.1, read as the reverse complement.
TTTAATTCATGAAGTAGAAAAAAGCCCACCTTACACTGTTGAATTTATAGCTCATCTGTTAAAAATACAACCCTGTCCCAAGCACCACATATAGCAGAAAGGTTTTAAAAACAACTTCAAGTTTTCTATCTACAGCTCTGCAATTTTTACCACAGCAGCCACAACAACTAAAAGGAGGACTACTGGAACTGAACTGTAAGGATAGCAAGGAACAGAAGCTGACAGGACTAGATTAGGAAGTGGAGGGTTTATTTCTGCTAATAAATCCTGCATGAGGAAAAACATATATACTATCTATGAGCAACTACTTATCCCAGAGGGCACTTTTACACAAACCTGGTCAGCAGAAAATGCATCAAAAGAATCATCAAAAAGAGTTGATGGCCTCTGAGGGAAAATCTAAAAGGAGATTAGGAGCCATAACATCAGAAGCAAAAGGAAAAAAAGCTCTCAAGAATTAGTGCCTTTACAAAACTTAGAAGCCTCTGGAGTACATACCAAAAGCTAGCCAGAGTTCTACTTACCCAAAACATTATTTTAAGCAAAGGATTATAAATTTTAAACAACTTTGCCATTCTGTGTTTCTTCATAATGTCTCTGGATTGGCCCTACTTTATCCTTAGATCAAAGTTTGTTAAACACTTGCATATGCAAGTTTTAGGCCAAAATATTTTGCTTGTTATTTGTTCAAAGATATCTGAGGTACAAGAAACGAGTTTCGTTTCTTTGTGGTTCTTTAATAATTCCACATTAACTGCTTAAATAACTTCTTTTGTAATTTCATCATGCGATGTTTGTGGCACTGATTTATGTTCTTATTCTTCATTCTGCTTCTTTCAAGTATTGACACATACTGAAATAACCTCTTCCCTACACTCTCTGGGTTCCACTGTTAACTCACCAGATTACAATCCCCTTTTCCTGATTGAACTGGGAAAGGTTCCCTTCCTGGGAAAAGCTGAATTCAAGAATTATCATCCAAACAAGACTAACACTCTTCTGATTCATAGTTGAAAATCTCCACGTGCAGTTTGACATGTTTTAACCCTGAAGATGGTGTTAAAAGCTTACTATAAAAGCAGTTTATGACTAAAGGGTCCAAACCTGACTTAAATCCTTCTTTATCTTACACAGACATGAGATTTTGTTAGTGTGTGTGTGTGTGTGTGTGTGATCCCCCATCAAGTACCAAATTTATCAGCCTTTTGGGCACAGATCTCAGTAATTAGCATCAACTCTACCTTTTTAGGTGAAAAGACTCCCAGAGTTCCTCCATCTTCACGAATGGCAACTCCCATTTCTGCCAACAAAGCCTCCCTGAAAAAAAAAAAAGCAAGATACTTATTTTAAGCTTCAGATGCAGTAATTCTCAGCTTTCAGCCAGTCTATCCACTGGCCATACAATGAGGACTGACACTAATTAATAATGCAATAGGCTAAGTTCCCAAACAATAGGCTAAGTTCCTGAACTTAAAGACTCTGCAGAGTTCCCAAGGCTTGCAGAACCACCACAGCAGAAGTTTTACACAGGACTAAAATGATGTTATAGTGCAATAATATAACCAAAGGTCCATAGATTTTTCAACATTATATTTATTAACTACTCAAAGAATTTTTGAACTGCAACAGAAAGCAAGAGGAATATGAAAAGAACCAGCACTTCACGCTGTTTCACAACAGAAGCTGATGTAGTAACTCAGAATGTTAACTGAATTATAACTCTAAACATTTACTGTAAAAAATATAGGAGAGAGCATGTCTGTCTTTCCGCCTTGCCTCTGCTGTTACATAAAATACAAAGAACAGCACAATTACCATTAAATACTATACTGCTGTTTCATTGCTTCTAAACAAAGGAACATTCTCCTCTTTCCCACACCTCTCTTCTGCATTTTCTATAAAGCATCTACAGCAGTTCTGATTCCTGACCTTTCCATCCTAATGGCCTCAGTCTTCCGCAGCTTCTCTTCCCACGTTTCATTCAACTCTGCAATGATCTTCTCAGATTCCTGTGTAAAAATCCAAAAACTATTTTACAGTCTCTCTTCAGAAAGTTCTCTTTGAACTAATACACGAAACAATTAAGGGTTGTTCTCAGCTCTATACTTCAGTTTAACTTTTGGTGCAAAAGGCACTCTATAGTTCAAATCTCTATGTTGTCTTCATAATACTCTGTTATTTCATAGCTACTCTTTCATATTTTTGTTAGACAGTCTTGAAGGTAAACTGAGAAAAAACAGAAATACTTCAGCTAGCTAAGTCTTTTACTTGAGTCACTTAGATTTTTTTTTTTTTAAATCTGGTTTACAAACATTATTCAGTAAATGGATGCCAAGGGACTGCAGAGACCACACCATGATTCCCATGGCAACAGCAGGTTTCTCACATAAAGGAATATGCAGGGTGTATTTTAGCCCATTCCAAGCCCTGTAGCAGTCTCTCATGGACAAGAAATGAGAAAGCAGTGTAGATTCAACATGGACTCCCCACTTGCTCGCCCATGGAGACTCGCCCATGAAGAAATACTTCACTGCAATGCAATTTTGATGCTATTGAAATCTATGCAGAATTTGCACAAGGCTGCTATTGTCTGGATAGAGCATGCTATTCTGTGTGCTTCACATTTTAATCTGTGGGGGTTGGGTGAATACAACAGTGGCAGGATTATTCTGCCTCCTTTTTTCCAACTTTGAGGTAATTTAGTATCTGGAAGTTGCTTGCATTGGCTAGTCAAACCTAGTCCACGCTAGGGCTAACCAGGCCTCTTGAAATATATTTATGATCAAATACCCCATTTCTCACTGTATCACATGACCAGTAAACAAGAACAAAGATTGCTATTTACAAATTCAGTTCTAGTTCCACATGACAATTAAATCCTAAAAATCACAAAAGAAAACGCTGGGCACATACACAGTCTCTAACTCATCCGACTTAAACGCACTTTCTAAGGTACAAGTAATATACCGGCTATGTTTGCTGAAGGAGACTTCTCCCAGTTTCACAGCAATTTAGGTTTGAAAAAGACCAAAATTATAGCTTTCTTAATTGGCAATACCTACCTTCAAACGTTCAATTGCCTCTTCTCCTCCAGGTGTTGACATGATTCTTTCCTGTATACTGGACACAGATGTTAAGCCCACCTGACTACTGAGAGAGCAGGAGGATGGAGATGCAGTGAGGGACCCCATGGAGGCTGTGGAAAAATTGCCAGGACGTTGATTCTCGGAGGCTAGCAAGTATCTATGTTTATTGTTCTGAAAATCTTTCAAATCTGGGAGAGAGAGACAGAAGGAAAGCAGAGGGACAGGAAAAAGGAAAAGAGGAAGAGAAAGGAACAGGAAAAGGAAGATGGGAAGGAAACACCAGTGTAAGAGGAAAGCATTTGAGCAGCAACAAGACAAGTTTTGCAATTTTTAGATGGCAGTTCTGAAACAAATCCTTTCATATTAGTATCCTTGACAAAAAAAAATAGCTCAGTTTAGACCCTAGGGATAATAGATAAGTATTGATTCACAAAATCAGAGAATGGTTAAGGTTGGAAGGGACCTCTAGAGATCATCTAGTCCAACCCTCTGCTCCAGCAGGGACACCCAGAGCATGTGGCACAGGGTGACATCCAGGCGGATTTGAGAGACCTCCAGAGAAGGTCCACAAGCCTCCCTGGGTAGCCTGTGTCAGAGCTCTGTCACCCTCACAGTAAAGAAGTTCCTCCTCACACATAGACTGAAACACACTTCCTATGTTTCAATTTGTACCCATTGGCCCTTGTCCTGTCACTGGCCACCACTGAGAAGAGTTTGGCCGCATCTTCCCTACATTCTCCTTTCAGGTACTTCTACATCTTGATCAGATCCCCTCTCAGCCTTCTCTTCTCCAGAGGAAACAGGCCCAGCTCGCTTAGTCTTTCCTCATACGAGAGATGTTCCAGTGCCTTAATCATCTTTGTTACTCTACGCTGAATCCTCTCTAGAAGCTGCACGTGCCTCTTGTCCTGGGGAGCCCAGAGCTGCCCCCAGTGCTCCAGGTTTGGCCTCACCAGAGCTGAGCAGAGGGGCAGGATCCCCTCCCTTAACCTGCTGCCAACGTCCTCCTGATGCAGCCAGGTCCCCATTGACCTCCTTGGCCACGAGGGCACTGCTGACTCATGGTTGACTTGGTGTCAACCAGGACTCTCGCGTTACCCCGCGCGGCCCTGCCTGTTCCAGGGCAGGAGAGATGCTGACCGTGCTGCAGGTCCCGTTGGGACGGGGCATCCTGCGGCTCTCGAGCCAGCAGGGTTGTCTCGAGCGAGCAGGCTGAGCTTCCCCGCAGCACAGATGTATTATTGGATCCAGATGGCATTCTGAGCACCAGGAATCTCTGCCAAACGCCTGAGCTTTCAAGGGAGAAGCTGTTTAACCACGACAGGGTATTTGGAAGTATTTTGGGAAAATTAATAGCTGCAGTTAAAAATATCAATTAAGAATCCAGTAACTCAGCAACAGGCCACCATATAAATAATTTCCAGCACGAATAAATATAATTTAGTTGCACAATCTACATGTTGCTATGCTACATAAAGACTTTTCCAGATGATATGCAACTGTCTGTGCACGACTGCACCAAGGGCTATGCACTGCCAGAGATGTTAGAAGCAATAAGCTGACTTACTGCTTCTAAAGAGGTGAAGGATTTGTGTCTACTCAGTACTTGGGGCACGTCCCCCTTGCCTGACGCTCAGCTGTATGGACGAGGGGATGATTTTGCATTCAACCTAGTTGAACTATGAGTATTCCTTGGTCAGAGACTAACCCTTAAATATCTGACAATTCCTTCTCTTCCCCTGTCCTCTTACCTCTTCCAAGTGCTCTGGTAGGGTTGGCAGGTCCATAGGGGCAGAGCCAGAGGAGACCTGAGCCTCTGCCAAGCGGTCTAGCTGGTGAAAAAGGGCATCTAAGCCTAAAAGTTCTGCATTTCAGTGGCAAGGCAAGCCTCTTCAACGGGAGGTGATGAAAAGCAAGGCAATGAAAGCAAATCTATTTACACATCCATAAAAAAATCTTAACTAGAGAGACGTTTACTCACTCGCTATCTGAGATATCAGGGAAAATCAGGCTATTTCTTGGAACACCTTGGATCAGATAAAGACATTACAGTAAATTGGGTAGAGTAAGTGAAGATTTCTTTCATTCTTCAGAGGAGACAAAAATTCTTGAACAGAAAGAATGAACCAAAAAGGAAGTAAGCCTTGTTAAAATTATATTTAATTCTGTAAATTCCATACTAACCTATTTCTACCAGTAGTTTGCAAATATCCTGCAAAGTATTTTGTTGCATTGATATTTTTCTTTAACTAATACATTTATTGCACATTTTAGGGCATTTCTTAGAAGAACATTTCAATATCTTTTAACAGTTTCACGAAAAGCAGATCGAATGATTCACGTTAAAGCAATTAAGACAGGAAAACACCAAAGACTACATCAAAAAGAAGGACTGCTAAGTAAGTATCAAAATACTTATATTTCAAAACACATCAACAGCTATCCAACAGTATTTCCAGACATGTAATTCCCTTTCTCAGTGGCAAAAAGTATGCAAAACTCACTGCTAATGGGACTAACTATCAAGCTGCTGCAACCTAAAATAATAAATAATATTTTTTTACAAAACAGCTCATCTCCAATTTAAATGCAATGGTGAAGAAAACCAGCGAATGAATTAGTTTTCCAAGAACGAACCATCATCCTTCAGTCTTTACAGAAAGACCAGCTTTGTATCAAATGATACTTTGCTAAGGAACTTCTCACTGAGAGGATTTCAAGCAGAAATTAGCAATTGAAAATGCTCCTCAGTTTCACTTCCTTTAGGATAGTCACGAGAAGTATGCAAGCTAATACCTTATTAAACTTATTAAGGCTTGTGTTTTGTATGATCCAAGTTGTTCTCTCTGAAATGTCTCTCCTGTGCAGATCTGTGAGGCCATTCGATGGCCTGTATCCAACTGAGGGCTTTAAATGATCTTGGTTTGAGCGTAAAACAGCAAGTCTGTATCAGTGCTAAACTTACTTTGCTGTTTAGAAAACCTTTGCAAAGTTTCCTTCTTCCAAACGGACAGCACACGATAAATTCTAGATGGTATTTAATGCACTAGTGAAAAAAAGACATTAGATGTAGAGGATGGAGTGAGGTTTCATATAGCTTAAGCAGTAATTTATCTTTGACTCCACCACTTTCTTTCCTTTTTTGATCAAATACTGATCTCTGCTCAACTTTAGCTATACCAAGCCAAAAACACCAAGGCCTGTGTTTTATCCAGACTTTTCCCCAGAATCCCTTGATAGGTTATTTCACAGACTGACAGTATTTTAACTTGTGTTCCAAAAAATCCAAATTTCTACTTAGCCTTTTACCTTCCAGGCCTTACTGGAACTGCCTGCCTTTCTGGAGGGAATGACATCTGGGTGCTTCGGCAGCCAAAAGGGGAAAAATGCCTTCACTGATCTCTACAAGACCACAAAGTTCTCTCCACGCTGGGCAGGACACAGACGTTGACCCCACCTTCATGTTTACTTTGACCTTTCAGCACAGAAATAGATCAAACCTAAGTCCCAGCCACTTTGCTCTGAGCTGCAGCTTGCATTTGGTGCCTTATAAATATGCTCTTCCACCTGGGCTTCATTAGGAGAAATTCCCCTCTGTTTGCACTTCTAGATTGGGTTAGGACTTGAAGTCATTCGTGCTATTTTTAGTCTGCATACACTAAAAAAGGAAGGTTAAGGACAGAGGTGAGAGACTTTGGTTAAAAAAAAAAGGAAAAAAAATGTTGGGGTAACTAGCCCAGCTCCCAGCACTGCCTATTGCTGTGCTTGGCTTTAGAAGATGCTGAACTTAACAGTTCACTCAGCTTTGATATCTGCCATTCATATTATGGAAGAGCCTGCAAGTATTTTTGGCAGCGTAGCTTTATGTGACCCTCCTGGATGTGGTTCTGACTTTTGAGCAGCAGCAGCAGCCACTAGAAGACATCAGGAAGCGTAGAAGCAAATCACACAGACATGGTGAGTTGGGAAGGGTTTAGCAAAGCCTCACTGCACCTTCTGGGGTATGGTTTGGATAACTTCCAGGCAGGTTATTTCCCTTGAGCCTCCAGGAAAAAAATAAGCCAAAAATATAGTTCATGTGACCCTCCTCCTAACAGTGGATGCCATTAAAAATGTGATGCTTTCTGTTTGTCTAGCTCAGTTTCAGCATGGCAGGAAGAAATAACTTGTTAAAATCAACTCTTTTCAAGTATTTTAACCTTTTTTTTTTTTAAATTAGTGATCCCGTTCATTTTGCTTGATAACAAGAGGCTTCACACTGAAAATATTCCAAACTCGGGCTCATGCATCTAGAAAAATTAATCATATGTCCGAAATTGCATAAATAACGTCTGTGCCACTTCATTTAGGCAGCACATAAACCATTCCTGTTCGTGGCCATCATTTCTGCAGAAGCCATTTCGAATTTTGTTTGGATATTGTCACAGTGAAACACACACAGAATAAATTTCCAGTGATTGCAGATCTCCACCTGAAGGAATTTTGCTTGTGAAAACACTTTGTGAACTATTTAAAAAACCTGTTTCTCATAAAGCCTGGAAGGACAGACAGACATGTATACCTGCGTCTTATAAAAAAAACCCGATTACATCAGAGGTCATATATTTATATTCTATCAGTCCACCCATATTATTAACTTAAAACATCAAATCACATTCTCTCCGTGGAAGAATTCCCTTCCATTTGTTCCAAGGACTGAAATATGAAGAACAGGTGTTTGGATTTAATTCCAAATGAGAAATGCAGCTTTTGGCATGGAAACGCTTTAGCAAATGGAAAAGCCTGAAAGCTGGACATTTCTCAGTCCGTTCCTGTGTTTACTGGAAGCAACACGACACTCGCAGGTTGCACTAGTGTTAAAAACTAGCTCCAAAATGGAGAGCACAGTGATTAAATTAATTAATTAAGACCAGAACAATAGTCTCTCTAACGTCTTGAACTTCATTAGATTTGTTGTTATGCTATTCTGTATTTTATTATTTTTTAACTTACCAATGATGTTCAAGAAGCTAAATCAAATATATTCTTCAGAGAGTGAAAATACAATGATAAGGAACAACAATTAAAAGAAGAAATTACGAGTGTGGGTGAAACAATGTAGACTGCAATGGAAGCCAGGCTCCCTTCCCAGGTCCGCCACCCACCTGCTGTGCAATTAAAGGCAAACCTATTAAAGCCAAAGCTTTCCACCACTCTGAACACTTGGCCTGCTCTTTGTTCATTGTCTTTTTAAATTATATATTTTCTGGCAGCCCAGAGAATACATTTGTATATCCTCATATACTGACACACACACACACACACACACACACACACACACACACACACATATATATATATATGTAAAAGTGCACACACAACACATGGCCTAATAGGGCTTTTGGAGGTTCTTCAGGTTATGGATGCAAATATTTTTCCCCTTAGAAATATCTACCTTATCTTTCAGAGATGGTGCAGTATCCATCACAAAATTACAAACATTTCTTCCTGCCTTTTATTTATCTTTCACATCTGCCACTACTATTTTAGGCCTAAAGAAGAGCTTGAATTTCTGAAATCTTGTTTCACTTTTCCAGGTATGCTGACATATCTAACAAAATGTGCTAGAGTTATTTACAAACCCAATTTCAGTTATGTCCTTAAATTATCAGTGTAGCATCAAACCAAAAGCATTTGGTTAAACACCATTTTCCATGAAACTGGAATCAAGGATGATGTATACATGACAGCCCAGATACACTGGACCTCATTTTGATCTAGTGGTTTTAAAAACAAATGCGCTGTATGTCAGATCAGATGGTTCCTTGTCTACATATTCATCCACAGCCACTTACCTTTCCACCTTCATCAAATTTGCCCACGTGATAAAACCATTCTCGGGAACAGAACCAGGTTGGCATGATCACAGTAGGGCCATGGGAAGTAAATATCTAGGAAAAAAGTGGAAAGAAAAGCTAATTAATGTCAAAAATAACATCTGTTGGGAAACAAAGCAGATCTTACATATTCACCTAAAGTCTGCAAATAATTACTTGTATTTAACTTTCAGCGTGGAAAAGCTCCACTGAAATATTCATTTACTTAAAAAATAATGTGTGCTTAAAATGAACCGTATAGCAGTATCTCAAGAGGCACCACAGCCACACAGATCAGTCTAGGTATTTCCTGCCTCAGATCCACAAATTACAAACAAACATGGAGTATTTGGGTCTATATTCCAAATTTTGAGAAATAAACTGGAAATTACAGTTCTACTAAAATGCCAGCGCTGACAATGGAGAGAATAGTCCCTATTACTTAATAACTTTGATTTAACACATGAATGGCTTGTCCCTAACAGGGATAGCCTGGCTGCTAAGTCAAAAACTGTCCCCCCAGAATCAGTGGAAGTCAAAATAATCAAAAGCAATCACAGAAAATCCATGCTCTCCGGCCTGTTTCAGATAAGATACCGAGTCACACAAGCTCGCTGATGGAGAGGTGCAGGAGCTGCTGTGCAACATTTCAGATCTTGTCCTTCAAAAACATCCTCGAACCTGGAAGGCTGCACCAGCTGAGGGTACAATAAAGGGCAAAAGAACCCCTTTCTCTATACAAATGCTTGAGCAACTTCCAGCCTGATGTCTAAATAGGCTTGAGCAGCTCTAAATCTGGTCTGCTGCTGCAAAGGGCAAACATCCTCCCTTGTCCCTCACAAGGGGAGGATGAAAACAGTGTCACTGGAGCTGCAAGGCCAGCTTATACATATATATAAAATATATATATACATATAAGTATATATATATATATATTTTTTTTTTTTCCTAGCTTGGTTTTCAGGTGCTCTCCTCGGCGATCCCACCAGGTGCTCTCCTCGGCTATCCCTGTTAGGGACAAGTATATATATATATATTTTTTTTTTCCTAGCTTGGTTTTCAGGTGCTCTCCTCGGCAATCCCACCAGCCACATGGACACCACAGTGAGGACCAGCAGGCAGGTGGCTCAGGGAGGACGGAGCACAGAAGAGCAGGGAGGACACCAGGCCCCAAAGCACAGAGAGCAGGGCCAGGCCCTTCCCTCCAGCATCCACACAGGGAAAGCACAAATCACCTTCAAACTGACGGCAGAACCTGTTTGCTCAAGGGCTGCCTTTAGAGCGTGCCGGGATCTCCCGCCACCTTCCCTGCCTCCGTGCCCTGGCTCTTCCAGCAGCACCGGCACTCGCCCGACCCCATGGGCACCATGTTCTGAGCACCAAACCGGCAGGAAAACTACTCTTTTTTTAGTTATTTTTCCATCGCTTTCATCCTCTGCAGCAGTTCACTGTGGGGTCAGACTAGTACTGCTGCTGACATACGGGAGGGGGAAGGAAAATGTTCTGGAGAAGAAAACAAGACCTCCCTTCTCGGTCACGGCCCGCAGTTAATCACCGCGGCCGTAGCACAGAACTGCAGCCTCTGCCTGTGAACGCTTACAGCAAGGCAGGAGAGCTGGCCCCGAAAAACCATTAAACTCCTAGCAATTATATCAAAATGCTGCAGCATCTGCCAAGACTTTGAAAGCTATTTCGGCTTCAGGAGGAGGAAAACAACCACAGCTTTCTGTGTTTGGGAAATTCTAGATGTCAGCAGAGTCGGGTGGGAAGGTCCCCTCTGAATTTCTTTTTTTTTGTCTCCTCTGTTGTCATGCACACTAGCCAAAATATTAAAAAATGGTGGAAGGGATTAGAAAACACTGATAAAAAGCTTTTGCTTTGCAATCTTCTCACTGGAGTTTTTATATACAAAGATTTTAGGCTGTGCGGATCAGAACAAGATGAGCGGACAAGAGATGCTGGCCTGAAAAATGTGAAAATGAAGACAAAGTACCACTGATGCTGCAGGTCTATGACTGCCAGGTTACGTTTTCTTACAAACAACGACCCCTACCTCTGTCCACCAAAGGTTTTTACTGCCTCAGAAGCTTCCTGGGTCTCCAGCCCTCTTCTTTCATTAATTACTAGTGAATCCTCTACACCTGCAGGAGATCTGTTGAGGGACTTAATTCATTATACTGGAAAGCAATATGGAATTCTTCTTGTATAGCTGTCTTGGAAGATTAATCCTCAACTCTAGTTAAATCTGCTGTTAGTTACAGTACACTATAAGCTATAAGGATTATCTAAATATAGTCCAGTCAAATGAAAACAGCTTGTCAAAAAAAAAAAAAAAAAAAAAAACACA
>JAVCKT010020022.1:7817-17842 GCA_032273925.1 Rhynchotus rufescens | reverse complement strand
CCTGGTTAAGACTTGAAGTCGCTCCTTTTGCTTGTTTTCACCATTCTATAAACTAGAAGATTGGCTTCAATGATATTCAGTCTTAATGTTACATAAAATTGGAGCCTCTAACTTGAACTATGCTCCCCTTTTTCCTCAGCCCAAAATTCAATTATGAGAATTTGACTGACAAATCTTTGAAAAATCTCAGGGCAGGGAAGGATGCTAAAAATACAGAGGCCTAAATTTCAATGGGAGACCTCAGAAGGTACCTGGCTAGGAACATTTAAAATCCACTCAAGATTATCTTGAACTCAAACCAGAAAGGTTTGGTATGGAAAAACCAAGAATCATAGATAAAATTAGGGTTTGTAAATATGTGATTAAATTTAAAAAAAAAAAAAAAAAAAAAAGCTATGGTAGATTGTATAGAAACAGTATGGGTATATACACACACACACACACAGTTGCACAGGGTTGGATATTTAACAAGCAGTCAGTAATGTGGAAGGCTAGTATCAGTATAGAGAAACATGTGATGGAGAAACATATAAGTGTACATTTGCATTACAAAACATTTTTGTAATGATTAAGCATTAAAAATAGTATAAAAGGACACAATAAGGCTTCCCAGGAATCTTCTCTCTTCGCACTTTTCCACAGTGTCTGCGACCTCATTGCCTGGCTGGCAGTGTCTTTATTAAGACTCTCTCAGGTTTCACTCCCTGGGTCTTTATTCCCCGTAAGAACAGAGAGGCAGCACCAGCACAGCTCCCTTCACCATGCTGGGGATCAGCATCTAGTGGGAAGGACTGATGTTAAGTGAGGGATTCTCTATAGGAGTTTTCATAAATGTAAGAATATTAACATTTAATAACTACCTAAGTTGCATACCAGAAAAGGATTCACTGAGATTTATCGGGCCTAGTGGATCCTACTGTGACAGGACCTGATCCTGTAACCACTGAAGTCTCTGGCAAAGCAACATAAACTGCAGTGCTGCAAACTGAAGTTCTCAGCACTTCTCTGGTTACAGTATTTTATTGCCAATCCAAGTCATTCCGAGGTGAGTCATTTTTGGGACCACTCCATCTGCCTGTTCCTAAGCTGGTATCATAGCAGTTACATACAGGCTGCTGCTCCTGATTTAGAATACCTAATTAAAAACATCATGAAACTAAAAGAAAATAATATTTATTACCGTATGTTGGCTATATAACATGCTGTTACATGCACTTTGATGAAATAATTTTCCATAATTAGAAATACTTGTAAACCTTCCTAGTAGATTTGATAAAGTAGCACTCCCCATGTAGAAATCCCCAAGCATGTAGATGATCCGAATGAGGTGCTCTTTACCTGGTTTCCCAACTGGGCCCTGGAATCCAGGATCTCCATCAAAGCCAGGGACCCCATCGATCCCTGGCAGACCAGGTAAGCCTGCAGGAGCTGTGATTTTCTCTGGCTGTGGGGTTATACCTGGAGCTCCTGGCCGCCCAGGGAGACCTGCGCAGTGTAAATGACAGCATAAGTACTCCCCAGAATACTCACAGCTTCGATTCAAATAAAGACACAAAGGAGAAGTATGCTGAATTAAGATTACCTTAATACATCAGAACTAGGTATCTTTCTATAAGTGCTATGTCAAGCTCTTATGAATTTAATTTCAATCTCTAGGAAGCCAAAATTTCCTCAGATAAGCCTACTAAGGGATATTTACCCCAGCATGAACCATTCGTACAGCTGTTCAGATCCTCTGGTACTTACCTCGACGACCCATTTCACCTTTCAGCCCAAGGTAACCAGGATCCCCCGGAGGTCCGTCTTTACCTGGCATCCCCATAAGGCCAGGCTCACCCCTTATACCTGGAAAAGCACACAGCAAAAGACCTCAAAGGCTGAGCACGGGGTCCTGATTCTGACCCACAAATGGGGCTCTGAGAAACACAGTGATAGTGACAATAAAAACAGCATTTCAAGTCCAAAATGGAGGAACCTTGACAGCTGCCAAACCACAACTGGACCCTTTCACAAATACCTTTGAATCCAAATGCTCCAGGGAGCCCAACTGGACCAGGGGGACCCATGTCACCCTTAATGCCTCGTAAGCCAGGAACACCAGCAAAACCTGGATTGCCTGTGTCACCTTGATCAGAAGCTGGGCCAGGGGCCCCTCGTGGACCTGGAGGACCTGGGAGACCTAGATACAACAGCAATAATTAGCACAATCAGTTCCTGAGCAAAGCAAATGCTGCTGCTATCTCCACTTTGTCATTCTAGGTGATAGGCATCATTTAGGTTTCTGTATTTTCAAGGTTTTCTTGCTCTAATGGGGAGGAAAACAATTGCTTAAACCAGAAACCTTTAAATGCTTCTGATTACACTCCCTTTGCTTCAAATTATTGACCTGAGCTCTATGCCACACTTGGTACCTAGCCTAAGATCTAGCTTCAGGCCAAGGAAAGTCCTAGAGTACCAACCTCCTCCACAGGACTCTCTGGCAATGAATGAGCACTAAAGTCACTACAACAAATCTCTCCAACTATACTTGGCATCAAAATTAGGGCAGGTGCTCCCTATAAAACTCTGTCCAAAATGGAGGTGGAGTCCAAATTCAGACATAATATGCTGGACCTAAGCATCTGTCTTGGTGCTTTAGTCTGTCTTAAAACTCACAATAGCTGATACGAATGTGGATTACAGAGCTTTAATAACAGTCTTGAACCAAATCAGGATTCAATAGCAGGAATAGAAACCAGATCTCCTGATGCCCAAGCCCTGATTCTAAAGCATCACAGATGATTAAAATGTCACTATCCATTGCCCAACCCTGAGCTCTTCAAAGGAAATACAGAAATCAACACAAATCCCCTAAGTACTCCACCTTCCTTAAGATGTCTCTCCATACCTGAACTTCCATCAACTCCTGGGTGGCCTGCATCTCCAGGTCTCCCGGGTATATCAGAAGGAAGAGAAACTCCAGGTGTCCCTGGCAAGCCAGGTAATCCTATAGGACCAGGGGGACCTAGAATCAGAAATATAAAGTGAGTTCTGCAATGGTCTTGGAGATATGGACAGAACTGCTGGTGGCTGAGTGATATTTATATTGAAAATAATAAAGAGATTCAGACAACAAAAAGCTCTCCACTACCTAACAGGGGAAAAAAACCCACAAAATATTACATTCTTCTGTCTGGGAGAAGTACTGACACTGTAAGAACTATATAATTATCCGTTTCTCAGATTCACAGCTACATCAGTCATTTAACATTTATCTGACCATCTCTGTGACTTCACGAGTGCTCTTTGGTACCTAGGCAAACTGGGCAACCCACTACCCTGAATTCCCAAGAGGCTTCCACAACATTGACATTTACCCATGTCTCCTGATGATCCTTTTGGTCCAGGAAATCCCAGAGCTCCTCTGCTAAAGCCTGGAGAACCTTCTTCACCTTTTGGACCTGGGAGACCTGCAGGACCCTTCAGTCCAGGTTCACTGAGACCTAATTACACATAGTTAAAGAAGATAATGAAGCCTATTTAAACTGTCTAATACAAGTCAAAATCTTCTACAAATTGAGTTGAAATATGAAATTAATTATTCACCACTCCTTCTGTTGTTTTCAATAGAGCACCAAAAAGAATTCTTGTGCTATTCTGGTTGTGAACAGTAAATTTAAACAGCCTGTAAGCTGGTAAGAGCAAATACTCATCAACCCTACGCAGGAAAGCATGGAGAATCTCTACTCTGAATCATTATGTTCTGAAAGACAATGTTTGAAATAAAAAAAACACAGGTATCGTGTCAATTTTACAAAACAAAATTATTTTGTCTAGTCAAAGACCATTCTTGATTTCTTTTGTTTGTACAGTAAGAAACTACCACTGTCATACATAAAAATCCTGTCATAAATTTTATGCTATTGTAATTAAATCCAGAAGTGGGTGAAATGAAGTAATTTTGTGAGGAATGTTGTTCTCACAATGGACTGCTGCATGCATATCCCCAGTCAAGACCCTTCTACTACACATCTCTTTTACCTGGTGTTCCAGGAGACCCTTTTGTGCCTGGCAAGCCATTCAGACCATTTAAGCCCGGAAATCCAGGAAACCCTGAAGAAACATTGAGAACACTTACATAAGTGAACAAATAGGCAAATAATCTCATTAGGTGAAATGGCTAAGATATTTCATGCAGACTACACCATGTGTTAGAAGCCTGCCGCACAAGGGAACGTAGTACGTAGCATCTTCCTTCACACGGGCCGATTCATGGAAACTCTTCCTCCTGGTCACACTGGTTTCACCCTCAGTGACCCCCCTCCAGTGACCCAAATGTAGTGACAGCCTCTGCTGTTCCAAACACTCCTCTGCTCACTTCCAGCAGCTGGTGCCTGCACTAGCTCTGCCAAGAGATGAGCTGATTTCCCACGCACAGCTGGCCCACACAGTGTGCTGCCTGTCTCCTGTGAAACACTTGGCCAAAATACTGCTTTTTTGACCCAAATTTCCCTCCCATGTGCAGGCTCCAGATATACCTTTGGGTCCTGCTGTTCCACGAGCTCCAGGGAATCCAGCAGATCCTGGCTGTCCTGGAGGCCCTGGGGGCCCAACAATTCCTCTCGGTCCAGCATTTCCAGGGATTCCTGAAAACAAGCAGCTAAGTGTCACTGTACAGCGCACCCAGGCTGCAACAGCTCACAGCTCTGTCTTGCAGCTTCTGATTGACATTCTCCATCATCCACCAAGTGACAGACTGGAACATTTCACCTGCTGAATAATTATATCAACTGAATTCCAAATAAGATATTACAATAGAATTTTTCACTGTTCTTTCAACTTTAATCTGCCTGCTAGCCACACCACTACACAAGATGCTAGTTAGCTGTCATTCTGGGTAGGTTTGGGTTTAGTGTTTCAATTCAAACAAATTGAAGTGTTGAAAGAAGATTTCAGAGCAGCCTTGCTCACAGGCAGCTTCAGAGAAGCTGCTATTCCTTGTGTTAGGTCTTATTTTTAGAGGAATACCTTTGTTTTTGGAGGGCACAGAATTCACCAACAATTGACACATAGGACTGAAAATGCAGTGCCAGTCTTCTCTTTTGAGATTCAGCTGAGACAGGCTGAGCAGAACTAATGAAATGACAAGGCTATTCCACAGCATGAACTGCAGGGCTTAAGTGCCTGCTCCAGTACCTGCTGGTCCTTCTTGGCCAAGATCTCCTGGGCTACCTTTGAGTCCATTCACTCCAGTGCTTCCTGGGTATCCTGGTTCACCTTTGGGCCCTTCTCTCCCTCTCTCTCCTGTAAAGATAAAAGTATACAGTATGCTAGAGAGAAACTGGAGGCAGGCCTGATGAGAAACTCTTTAATCTCAGGTTGTGGACCAGGTTTCCCAGATTCCAAACACCAGTTCCCGTACCAGTACCAAGTTCCCGGTCAAGAAGTGAAGTGGGATCCTGTACTACAATTGAGCTGTTCGAAGACATGTTCCTTATCATTCAGATTTGTGCTGTCTGGAGTGCAGACTCTTCAAATTCCACTTAAAGGACAGGACTAAAATGTTTCTATTTACTGAATAACCACCAGCCTGAACTAGGCAATGCCATCCTAGCTTGATTCCTAGGATTCTGCATTCCTAAAGTGAACTATCAAGGGCTACTTTACCCGGGAAACCAGGGTCCCCTCGCTCTCCCTTTGTTCCAGCACTGCCAGGAACACCAACAGAATCTCCTCGGTCACCTAGGAAAAAAAAAAAAGTAATAATAAAGAAAGGAAGGATAAGATCACTATTCCACAACTAATTGTGGAGCGCACCTTTCAGGGCAGCTCAGTAGCACACACTTTCACTGCACTTCAAATCCATAGAGTAAACAAAGACAAAAGTAACTAATGTGCCCGAGGTTAGAAATGCCTTTAAACAGCAATGGATGAAAATGCACACAGGATGTAATAAGACAAATATTTACAGGTGATTTCACAGCATCCTGCCATTTGTACTTCTGATGCAAGCGCAACTCAGAGAAGGTGCCTCTTGCACTGTTTGACATGTCTCACATCATGCTGTGGCCACGATTTCAAAGGAACATGGCACTTTAGGCACTTGCCTTAGGACCAGTCTCATCTGAATTAAAGACCTAATAGGGAGACATCTATTTCTGAGCCAGTCACTGCAGAGCAATACAAATTTCTAGAGGACTACGTATTAATTTTAGCCATAAGTCTTAGGACTTATACTTAGGACTGTGTATAAAGTGCACAAAAACTGTGGAAGATTTCTTACCCTTTGGACCAGGAAGACCCATAGTTCCTGGGAACCCAGGTGTTCCTATGACGCCATCTGAACCCTGAAATTAAAAACTCATGACTAGATTTTGCTTATTGTTTCTCCTTGTCCCAAGCTTGGGTCATGTGAGATAACAGATAGCAAAGATGCAGGGAAGGTTACCCAAATTGTCATTCATTAGTAAGACACAAACAAAAGCAAATTCATTAGGAAGCTTTATAAGGAAAAAAAAAACTGCCAACTTCTGCTATTCTGATACAGAAGCACAGGATTTTCCTAAGCAAGTTTAGAGAAGGAGACATACGTACTCTCTCTCCAGGCATTCCTGGGAATCCTATGATGCCAGTCATACCCTTCTGTCCTGGCAGGCCAAGATGTCCAGATGGACCAGGGAAACCTGGGTCGCCAGGAGAACCACTCTCTCTGCTTGGTAATCCAGTTGGACCAGGGAGACCAGGCTGTCCATGGCTGCCTGGGAAACCTTTGTCACCTGCATAAATACATAAAAGAATATGATTTCACATCGTAATACAGACATCTGGCTCATTTG
This sequence comes from Rhynchotus rufescens, assembly GCA_032273925.1. Classification (NCBI taxonomy): domain Eukaryota; kingdom Metazoa; phylum Chordata; class Aves; order Tinamiformes; family Tinamidae; genus Rhynchotus; species Rhynchotus rufescens. The sequence continues at coordinate 11,027 of JAVCKT010020022.1, read as the reverse complement.
ACCAATTAGCTTTGTACACAAAGCTCCTTTAAAGAGAAGGTAGAGATGGCATTAGCTCTGCAGAGCAAAACATCAAACAAGAATTGTTTTCTCAAAACTCAGAGTTGCCATATGCAACTTGCTGGAATGTGAATGACAGAATGGAAAGCAGGCTCTGCCAAAATGACAGATCACGTTTCATTGAGAGTAAGCACAGTTCCTGAATAGTTAATACTGGCAACTTATTACAACCATATTAAATACCTCTAGGTCCAGGAAATCCTCCAAGTCCAGCTAATCCAGGCTCCCCTTTATCTCCTTTGAATTGCAGTGCCTGTTCTGAAGGCCCAAGAACAGGGAGGCCAGGGGGACCTACATCACCTCTGTCACCTGAAGAAATAAAGTCAGATGCAATAATACTACCTAATGGAGAAAGCATGTAACATTAAAAGCTGGCAAACAAAAAGAGAACTACTGAGAATATTTCATGTCTCCAGATATCAGAGTCTCAGATTACCAACTGATGCCCAGCACCTTTGGGAACCAGGTCAAAGTATCTACAAGAAAACATTAAATATGTATACATTTCAAAAGGGCCTCCTAATCCCTCTGCTACACAATCAGCAATTTTTCTTCCACTCTTTCTTACCTTTTTGACCTTGGAGTCCTAGAATCCCAGGGCTTCCTCTTCCTCCAGTTGTGCCAGTAGTTCCTTTAAACCCATTCACGCCAGGAACACCAGGCAGGCCTGGCATGCCAGGGAAACCAAGCAGGCCAGGAGATCCTTTCTCACCTGTACAGAAAGGATGAGAAACAAAACAGAAAATCAGTCTCTTCTAATATTCTGCATACCCAACGAGCTGCCAGGGAGAGGCAAAATGAATCTGGAGACCCAGTCAAATCAAATCTATTACTTTTTATGGGCACAGTAAGATTTCTTATGGGCATGACAATATGTTTTCCTAATGGATATGGATACTCATACCTTTTGGTCCAGAGAATCCCGGATGTCCATCTTGACCAAAAGCTCCAGGTCGTCCTGAGAATCCTTGTTCCCCAGGAGATCCTGGAGCACCATCGGGACCTGGGAAGCCTTTCATCCCAGCAGGGCCTTGTGGACCTGTATCTCCAGCCAGTCCTTTGACTCCAGGAAGTCCTGAATCGATATAAGCAAGAACTTAATAGACTATATCAAACAAACACTGGGAGACTTTTGTGGGCTTTTTTTTTTTTTCTCCCCAAACTCTTTAAGCACAGCATTGTTTTTAATATGACAGATGGACTGTAAGGCACATGCAGCCTACTAAGGCATAAAGTTTAGAACTGCAAAAGCATTAGTCAACTAATAATAAGATACCTATGAGGAGTGTTACTGCCTACATCACTACACAACTGGCAAGAGTGAAACCCCTTATGATGATGCATTTTTGTCTCCTTTACCAGATACTTAGGTGTAGAGCACCATGTCTTACCTTTTACATCCAGGCAGACAAACCAGGATGGGAAGAATCATTAATTCCACTACCTACCACCTCCTCTGGGGGAACCAGAGAGATCAGGAGAGGCTTTTTTTTTTTTTTTTAAATAAGTTTCTTTTCCACCTCTGTAGTCAAAACATTTCTCAAAAGCAAATTGCTTAGTAAGGGAGCAACCTTCTGATTGTGCTGTCATAAAACCAACACCACGTGCATTCAGTTTTTCCCCTGAAGGATTCAAAACATATCCAGGTGCAATTGTAACTGTTTAAATAAATTTTAACTAAATGCTCAAACCATTGGAAATAGAATGCTCAGATCCAAAGTGAGGAAGAGAAGAAGAACACATGCCAGAAGCCACTGGCTATATCAGTTGTACTGAACATATGAGCTTTGTTGTAATCAAGACATTTTAAGCTATACTTCACATTATTTTTTTTTCAAGTACAAGGTGAAATAGCTGTTTTATTTAAGAAGAAGAAGAAAATGTATACTTAAAATGTACACATTTTAAGGATTTCCTTCTGGGCTTCAGACTTTGATACCTTTTGAGCATTCTCACTACAATGGTTCCTTGCCTTCTGATTTGATTAGAAACAATAAGGGGTATCACCTACAGTCAATGCAATTCTTGTAGCATTGAAAGATAGGTTGTTAGTCCATGAGCTTTTATGCTACACTGCATTTTCTCACCTTGACAGCCTATGTGAAGAACCCATAACCAAACAGTGTGACATCAGAAATGGAGAGTTGATGATAAATGGAATAGAAACATGGTGAAGGAAAAAACAGATAAAATATGTAAACAGAAAGAACAAGGATACAAAAGAAATTAATGATTTAGAGAGAATACAGATGCAAAAATCTTAGTCTTTTGGAGTTTATCATCCTGGCAATTGAAGGTTTTTAAAAACAGTTGAAGGAAAAGACATATATTTCATGCAATCCAAAACTGTAAAATAACAGAGAAGCAAAAGGCATATTAACACTAAAAGTGTTAAGACATTCATTCCATGGTGTTCATCTCAAATGGGGCTAGTGCTTTCATTTATTTGTATAATTTATGTTGTCACTGTGTTCCAGAACAGTCTTTCTGTCAAAAGGAAGGGGTTATTTCATGGACCATGATTCACTATTTCCCAAGTTTCTCCTTGTTTGGTTCTGAAGTCTTGTATAAATTGCTATCATATAACACTTTAATCAGCGCAGCTTGAGAGATATTGCTCTATCATTTGTTTATTTTCTCCATGAAGAGAAAGGGAGTAATTTTCCCTTCACCCTCATGGCTGTAGAAGACAGAATAAAAAGTTTGTGCTGAGAAAGTCAGTAATTTTTTCAATCTGCCAAAGCTATATTTCAATCTCATACATTGGAAATTAATTATCCTGGCAATGGGAAAGGAAGATTTATCAACAATACAACCAGTACGTAAAAGCAGAAATGTTAATAATATCAAGACATTTTGGATGCTCTCTCCTGTCTTTCTACTGTACTTACTATATTCAAAAAACATCATTTCTAGTCAGAAGTCTTAACAGCAGGAGGCAAAAGGCCCAGATTCTGCAATCAGTTATCCCTAAGCAGGGGCAGGAGCTCCCTCCTTGCAACTGGCAGATCTCTCCTGCACTTCCTCGACATTGCAGTGTTCAGCTCAGCTACTTGTATTTGTATGAAGAAATTACATACCTGGTGCTCCTACAAGGCCAACCGATCCCATGGGTCCTGGTTTTCCCTTAATGCCAAAAGGACCTCCAGG
>JAVCKT010020020.1:0-26866 GCA_032273925.1 Rhynchotus rufescens | reverse complement strand
GGAAACACTGGATGATCTGTCACTTAAAGGCAGGACACCAAAATACACTCTTCTTTTTTATAATTTATGCTACATGTTAAATATTCATCAAGACATATATAAATTGTCTCCTTGCTCAGGGCTCGATTTTTCTGTCCTTGTTCAGACAAAGCTCTTACTGCATCAGTATGTTTACCAACCTAAGACAGGATATGACTTCACTTTAAATCTGTTGTACTACCCTCATTTGTTGTAAGCCTCTGGTCTTGCTCAGCGAGAAAAAGTCAGATCATGAAGTCCTTCATCAGTGACTCTCTTGTCTCTTCTCCCAAAGCTACCGCAAATCAACTCTGGCCAAAACAAATCCATTCTAGCACAGGAATTTTGGAGAAAGAAGAGAGAGACTCACAGCAATTGGAAGCATTGGTCAGTCACCATCACATCTTCCAGGCTTTGGGACTTTGGACAAGGCCTCCGTGGAGCTCCCCACTGAAAGACAGAGAGCAAGATGTGCAGAGAACAAGACTGGTTTATGCCTCACATCTGCTGTCTTTTTCAAACCAAAGTTCCAAACTGGAAATGTTCTACTAGAAACATTTTGTAACAATATGGTGTTCACTTGTAGAGAGTGAATTATGTTAGTCATTTGAACCACTGCTTTGATTTTAGCCAAAAAAAGTCAATAAAGAGAAAAACCACAACAGTAAGGACGCTGGAGATGACCACATCCCTTCGATGCACACCTTCTGGTCCAGCTCTGCCCTCCAAAGGCCTGTACGCTCTTCAGTGGTGCTTAGGCAGTGCTTATTTATATGTCACGTTGCAATGATGAATGTCACTGTTGCTCTCAAAAACATATGCTCACAAGTTTATTATGGCACTAAATATGGGCTGGGTAAGAATCTGGATTGTTTAAGTGTCAAACAGTGACAACATGTGTACAATACAACACAGACATCAAGGGAGAACTAGCTCAGCTAATATGTGGTATTCATATAAGCCTTTAAGAACAAAGACCACCCATAAAGCAAAACCAAGGCTGCCACAAGAATAGGTGGTACTGCTTCCGTCATTGCATACTGCGTGCCAATTGGTTTCCTAATTAGATTTGCAAGCTAATAAAAGGCATAAAATGCAATAAAAGAACAATATGTTATAACTTTTCCTATAACAAACATTGCTGTAAATTCAGTAGACTTTTGAGCATGGTAGGTACCCATGACATATTTGTTTTTCTATGTTTAGAAATATAACAAACAAACTATGTTTGTTTTTGTTATATTTTGTGTGTCTTGTATCTGTTTTCCTGAAAATGAGTACTCCTTAAACAAGGATGTTCATGAACATGACAGTTCATGAACATGACAGTTCAGTTTTCTCATTTATATTCATATTAGAACTGGTCGAGCTCTAGTCTCCTACTACTGGATTTAAAAGTTTGACCAGAACTGAAGGACTGTATAGAACAAGAATAAAATAAAATAGAACAAACTGGGATAGGAAGGAAAAACATGTTGGAGAAGAAACAGAATAATACAACAACCAAAAAAAAAGTTAAAATCAGATTAAATTCTAATGCAGCTTCATTATGTTCACATATCAGTCTGAGCGGTAATGGAATTTCTTCCCTCTACATATTGACTCTTTAATACAACAATGTAAGGGACTGCAAACACCATCCCACCTTTGACAATATGGACACAAGCTAGAAAACCCTACAGTCTCTCCAAGTATGTACAGAAAATTCCAAATGAGGCCACCAGCCTATGAGGACAACCTGGGGAGAGTTGTTCTAAGGACATGGGTGATACTGCCAACACTGCCAGTCTCTACACTCGCACCAGCCACGGGCTTAAGGAAATCAAGACCCTCTTACTCAAACTACCAGTGGAATCTCTACCCTGATTGTGAAGGATTTCATAGCGAGTCCCAATCCATGCTAATATGGTCCCTCTGTCCTATTCCGCAGCCCTTTGGAGCACGGTATGAAGTCTTTTCCTCAGGCTTTCTCAGAAGAGGTGGGTTGAGGGAGGTGCGGGTGCTGGAAAGAAAGATATATTGGCTCAAAGTTAAATAGCTTTTTGTATGCACAACCCGAGGCATAAACAAGCCAGGATTTGCATACTGGACCTTTGCATATACAATCTGTGTGCTTTGGAAAATTGTTCATTAGTCTCTCTATTTCATGGGTGTGAAAACACTGGGTCAGCTTCTTTGTATTTTAAACAGCGTAGAAAGGAGTGTGAAATAAGGAAATCCACAGACATCTTTCTAAGCACATGGGTTATCAGAACCAGCAACCTTAACACTGACTCAGGAATCATCAGCTGAAATTCCATGGCCTACACCAAGGAGGAGGTCAAGCCTGATGGTCAAAACGCTTCATGTTATCAGGGGAGGTGCAGGACAGAGCCCAGGCAGGTGATAACTTATATCTGGCCCGGACAGATGTCAGTGAAACTGAAGATGGAGTAAAGATTTAAGCTAGGAGCGATAACGGCATGGGGACATGTCACATGAGTCTTGAAGGGCTGTTTACATTTTTGTTTGTTTTCCCTGTTTTAAAAGGACTTCTTAAAAGAGGAGGACTCCAGTTTGTAGGCTTCTTAGAAGAAAAGCATTTTCAGAAGGAACTTGAAAGAAGAGAGGGTGGGGGAATCTGATTTAATAAATGATATATGAGTATAATTATATGGTTTTAAACACAATTCCAGTTCACTTGTCTCAGCAAGAAATGCTGGTGTGTGAGAGAAATCATTTATATTGCTTACTACGGTTTTTCAATCTTGGCAAGCACTTTTTTTATTCTAAGATGTGGGAACACCCACATCAGTAATTATACACGTTAGCAAAAATACAAGATAACTTGTATTCTGGATAGAAGATTGTATTCTTCATTTTTTCAAGCAATTCTTAGGTCAGAAAGAGAGGAGGATTTCTCATTTATGCGCTTCATCAACATAAATACTCTTCCTGAGAAACCCAGGATGCTTCTCTGTGCACAGAAGCATAGTTCCATTATCCAAAGTACCTATCACAAACTTCATCTGTGGCAAGCTCCTGATTTAGTATTTTTCAGTTCTAGACACTTTACTCAATGTGAAGAGGAATATTAAAGTTCAAACATTAGAGTCCATGCAGTTTACTTCCTTAATCCTATCCACATGTGTTAATATTTGCAGGCCAGGTCTATATGTTACAGACTGCACATTTTCTTTCGGTGCAATTTATTCTGAATATGCTTCTAGATACAAAGATACAATCACTCCTGTTTTTGTTTTATTTTTTCTTTTGTGGTTGCACAGCTCTCAAATTTCAATAAAGATTTAATTACATAATGCATTAAAAGAGAATTGGGTTAGCTTTCTTTATGGTGTCTAAAATATTCTTTTTATTAAAGCAGATGCAGATCATCAAGACTAGCCACGGTAAATAATGGTCCACAGGCAAAATTATTACAGAAGTCAGCAGGAAGACTGCACCTGTCCATCTTTTTTTTAATATGTTGACCTTAAAAAGCCACTAGACATAGAGACATCACACTGATCTTGCAAAGCCAGAATAGGAAAATCATGGGGGTTTGACTCTGTAAATCCCCAGCAGGTTACTTTGCACTAAGTGCCCAAATCCAACCTAAGTCTAAGGATACTTTTATTTAAAATTTAAATAGGTTGTGCAGAAAGATGATTTTTTCAAGTTTCTTTTATGGCAGTATAATAGGATATGTTGAGACTCACATTTTTATATTCCAGCTTCCCAGGAATTATTTCAGAGCTAAGGGAAAGATGCTCTTCAGCTCCTGGCAGTATTGTCTTAGACCTTGGCTAATAGGAGCTAAAGACAAAATAGGCAGGTATTCTGAGATTCTGTCTAAACTGAATGACATGTGACAAGGACGGAAGTGAAAAGAAGAATTTATAGGTCTACAAAAATAAGAACAGGGTGAGATTCCTCAGCCTTTATACAGAGCTCTGGGCATCCAGAACTGGTTTAAAGCATCTTGAAAGCTAAGTCATCATCACAGAGTTATATCAGATAGTTTAGGACATTACATATTTCATGGTAGTTTTGCATTTATTTAAATAGTATTGGGAACAGAAAAAAAAAATAGTTTTCTGGTTTGCATGCTGGGTATTTTAACATCTTTGACTACAGAGTAGGACAGGCGACTCAGATTATTATAATGCAATATTAAGTACCTCTTAAGAGAAAGATATAATCCATCCCCACCCCCCAAAGAAAACCCAGATGCACACAGAAAAACCTGTCAAACTCAGTCTTGTCCTAAGCAGATCTGCCAATGTTCTGACAATGTTTGCACTTGCTTGTCAAAATGGTCACTTTAGCTGAGCATCATTTACAGTTTGGCTTACAAATTAGCTATGTAAATTACCTGTAAATTTAACAGGAAAAAAATCTACCTACATTTAAAGTTCATATATCTATAAACACAAACACTATATATATATTTTTGTGTGTGTGCATGTATATATGTGTATTTACATATGTATATATACTATGAAATGTAGCATCACAGGACAAACATTTTCTGTCTGCAGCAAAATGCTGCAGATGGACTATGAAGAGGAGACTGGAGGCTGGAGCATCTGGCTCCCAACCAGACTGTTCATTCCCTTCTCTGCTACCAGCTCCCTGTATAAGCTCAAAGAAAGTCACCTCTTTCGTGCTTCACTTTCTGGACCCTGCAAAGTAGAGAAAACTGGCCGAAATAGTCCTTGTTTTATCCAACTGATATATCAATTTTCCTCCTTTTGAAAGACATTCCATGAGGCACTTAAATTGTTTGTTTCCCCAATTCATTTTGAAATCAATTTATGACAAGTAGGGATTATCAGTAGGATTTTTACTAGGCGGTCTATTGATCCATGCAGCCCAGTACTCGGAGAGCACTACAGGTTACGTAACTTGCCACATGATGCTGTTAATGTGCATGAGTTGGAAGAATGCCTTCACTGTTTCTATGATTGTCTTTAATTGTTCAGCAGATTTTGAAGATAAATAACCATATTGTTATTAAAGGAGAGAGATGAGAGAGCTTTGTCATGGATTTATTTCTTCCATTTATAGAGTTCAGTTGAATATGTGAAAAACAGACTTAAGAGTAGGATCAGTTACAATAGGAAGAGAAGAAAGTCTTGGGCATAAAGAAGTACAAGCAGGGGCAGATGTGTCTTCTATTTAACTGGAGAGAGGAGCCTGCACAAGGGATTACCCTGTTTGAAACCGAGATGTGCATCACGAGCGAGTTAGTGCGGGAGGGAATTCTAAAGCTTCCTCAAGCTCTCACACTGTATCTGCATGTGGAACAAATAAATACCAATTATCCCATTATACTTGCAGTGGAATCTCATTATTAGAGTGTCATAGCGATAGAAGCTACTGCAGACTGACTTCAAATAATATCGTAGATCCTTCAGAAACCAGCAACACGGAGCTCCTCCAAAAAACTGGGACAGACACTGACACTCTACACTTCAGTGTGAAATTCATATTAGTAGCTATGTTTTTCCCACCTCTTCTCTTCTTCAACATCTTGGATACTATGGAAAATGGCAATAAATGTTTCAACTTATAAAAACACCCTTTAGAACATTTTTTCTAAATAATTTTTGTAACTTACTCTTTTCATCATACAGTTTTTCCTCTCCTATCAAAACTTGCCTGATAATACCTGTGCTTAGAAGAGTTTTGGCAGTGAAGAGTGAAGAAGGCCAGAGACTAACTCCTCAGGAAATACGTGCACAACACTTTGCTATATCCAATCACCCCTATAACTGGGCATAGGATGTGCTGACACTCCACTAATTACTAACAGGCTACAAAATACCAGAATTAATATGACTGGGCAAACCGAGAGCGTTAATATGGCACTTCATAAAATCACTGTCATGATCATCCTGAGAGGCTCATCCCATTCCTCTCTGGTTAAGGATTTCCTAAAGCATCATGCATGATACTGGAGGGATGGGAGGCACAGGACACAGGAACCTGCTGAGCTGTCCATGAGGGCCAGGACTGGGAAAGGTGGCTCTGGCCATGGCTCAGCTCTCAAGATTGTTTTTTGCACCTAACTTACATCTCACATTCCTATGACCTATCCTATGCCCTAAAAAACTCTACCTATGCATAAACCTTTGCAACAAACAGAAAAGAAACCTGAGCCAAGTAGAATACCCTAAAAAAACACAGTATGTTGTCAGCTCACATAACATTGCTTTTTGTTGGAAGACGAAATTCCAGAGGGTCAAATAACTGGTGTATGGGTTACAGCCAGTCTCTCAAGTCACAGCTTAATTACACAGAAAGAGATCAATGCTGTATATGCAAAAGGCAAAGCTAGTCTGATAGTGTCTTGTCTTCCAACAGGGAGCCCTGAAGAAAAAGAAATAAATCCCCAAGGACTTTGCAGAGAGCTGGAAGCAGAGTGAGAGCGCTCAAGTGATCCACACTTGCACTTACTATTAGAACTGAAAGCTGTTAAAAAGTCTGTGAATATTGTGTTTCACTGCATCCAAGATGCCCTCCCACCTAATTCTTCAAAGTGAGTGCCTACACATCCAACTCTGCGTAAATACCAGAGTCAAAACCTGTGTGTCACTGAGAGTTGGGTATGTTGCTTAATCAGGACATGGGGAGGGCATAGATTTTGAGAATGTAGCACTGGGGTGAATTTTGCCTAGAAAAACAATGCATTTTGAAACACTGTTTTGAACTGTGAATAAAGTCAGTTTCAAGCATTTGCACCAAACTCCCCTATTCTTCAAATAGGGAAGAAACCTGTCCTGTGACTTGGATACCAATTACCAAAAGCCTGAACTTTAAACATTGGAAATGCACAGCAAACTGGCACCTGATCTACTGACAAGAAACAAATCAGGAAATCAGCTCGCATAACAAATACATTGAGAACATCATAATAAAGTCAATTACGATCCATTCGCAGAAAACAGACACCATTCATTCACTACTATGTAGTGAATAAATCACTGAACTTCTCTTTCTCTAGCAAAGCTGTACCCCCATAATAGCTTCTTATTTTATCATTTTCTGACAGTAAGGAAGAAGGAAAACCTACATGAAACATGCAGAATGTCAGTGTTTCTAAAGGGCCAGTTTTACCATTGCCTCTTGGCCACCTTACTGGTGCAAACCAATCCACAACATCATCCAGGTTACGGCTGCTTCCCACCAAGCAGGTCCATGAGCAACACAGGAAACCCCTGTGACCAAGAAAACAGTTGGGCCTTTGTCTAACATATATTTTCAACCCAGGTGAAATCCTGTCCATAGAGAGACATTTTGCGTTTGGCTTTAACAGACCCAGACTTCTGGTTTATCTTGTTGGCAATCAAAGGACAGGAGGCGAAAGCACGTTTTCCCTGTAGGTGCTCCTTTGTGTTCTTCAACCACTTTCATCCACTCCCGTGTGCTTCCAAATCTCTAGCCAGACAGCTAGTTTGCATATGTTTTTGAGATACTAATTAAACACGTACAAACAAAGAAAAACCTTGAAGCAAAAGAGAAAACACAAAGAAATTAAGGAACAAGTCTTCAGAAGTCACGGGTAAGGCAGTCCATTGGGTTTTCCCCACAGATTCCCCTACTGCCTTGACTTCCCCAATCCACACACTCCACTAATTCCAACGATGAATCTATATGCTCACAATCAAGTGAAATAAGTTATAGACATTAACCACAAAGCTACAGGAGCATAACTGCACACAAGCACATGCATGTTTGGGAGAGGGAATCTAAGCCACCTTGAGAAATGCAGGCTACACACTCCGTTAATCTTCTGGTTGCTTGAATTACTCTGTCCACAGTAATGCAACAATTACCAAAAAAAAAAAAAAAAAAAAAAAAAAAAAAAAAAAAAAAGCAGTAACAAAAAACCCAAACCCACCCTTTAAAGTATTGTACCAGCAAAATGCCTCTGACAATTCTATATGACTTGTAGCAGAGAAATGATCAGGAGGGAAAGGGAAAAAGTGAAAAACCAAGGCGTACTCAGTCAAAATTTGAGACTGCAACAGTGAAAGTGGAATTTCAGATGAGCAGGTGGAGGCGGTCCAACCAGAAAATTGCAAACTGCATCCCCCTGCATAATACGAATAAGAACATTTCTATAATTTTTCACCGAAGGGTAAAGTTTTGAAAGGTCTAAGGAACAGTGTATTTGGGGTTCAGATAATATTTGACAAGTAGGAATGGCTTATCTTGTTGATTTTGCTCTTGGGAAAATGGCAAGAGGTGATCAGCTTGTGCACCCTTTTTGCATGTTTGTTTCCTATCAAAGATACTTTTCTTTCACAATGAAATGCAGATAAGACGTTCACCTCAACAAGATAAAGAGTGAGATGGGTACAATTACCTCTATGGGTAATTTGTTTTCTACAAGACCCATGACTTCAATAACATAACATCTAAAATGCTTGAGGTATCAAAAAACTGGAAACAAAACCAATAAGAATAAGATGAAATGTCAGCAGATGGATTAACATCATTAAGAAGGTGCCAGATTCTTAAGGCTAGATTAAGCAACATTTTTTTTTTTTCCCAAAGCACATTCTATGATAATTTTAATAACTTTACCATGGAACTTGGTTTCTTTTCTAAGATTAATTTTCTATTTTCCTACTACTCTTCATTATGTCTTCTGCAAGGAGGAGGTTGTTTCCACACTGCTGTCAATGCTCTATCTTATGGCTGACCTGTGGACTCCTCACCTCACAGGTTTTGATCCAAAATTCTCCATAAAAACAAATGCTCATAACGTCACACAGTTATGATGTCATTCATCCAAGGCTTTTTCTGGATTTAGTCAAATTGTTTTATGTTTCTCCTAAGTACTAAGTTTCTTTCATGGGTTAGAATTTCTCCGGCTACATCCTCTTTGCCCATCTGCAGATCTTCTGAAAAGGACATCTTCAAAAATTTCCTGAGATTTGAGTCACTCAGCCCCTCCAGAGCAGTAGCTCAAAAATAGCCCTATAAAACATACCGCACATGTTCCATAAATCAGAAAGGATTATGAGGATATGCAGGAACCATTGCACTTGTGCTGTGGATGTTCATTAATCCAGCATGCCTGAGATGTTGCTGACACACTGTAGATATGCAGATTAACGACACATATGCTGAAAAGGAGACTGCCCACACTTACCTGTGCCCTCTGTTCTAGAAGCCCACAGGTGGCTGGGCAAACTCCGTGTGCTTAAGAAATGCTGGACCTGCAAACTTTTGAGCAGAACTCCCTAGCCGTTTTTGGATATACAAACCCGTGTGAGGTTCTTGGACAGAGCTTCTCACAAATGCTTAGGCATTGATTAAAGCAAAAGTATTAACACAGAAAGTCATCAAAATATTTTCTATACTAAAGTCAACTTTACTAAGTACAGCAGTTCTCCAAGTTCTTCAAAATCACTCTGAAAATTGTTCAAAATTTGCACCATTTTCAGAAAATATAACCCTCTCTAAGTTGATTTGCTCTGCTTGTCAGCCATCAACCCTATGCTCTTAGCTATCCATGGGTCTGAGTACACATACATACACCCTTAGGCGATGACTATATATAAAATATGTGAGACTCAACAGACAGCTGATTTAATATGACCTTATCAGCTCATGACACAGTGTCTCTTACCATTTTTCTTTGACAAAACGGAGGTGTGTTTGGCAGGAAGCAGTAGATGCACACAGTATCACATTTAGCTCCATTCCCAGGAATTAAACACGACTGACTTTCCTGTCATTTTTTCCCTTAAAATGGCAATTTCCAGAGCAGTGAAAAAATGGCATATGGGTGTCTGAACCCCTAGCTTTATTGAAAAGGAAACAGAGGTTCCACTAGGCAGTTTATTTAGCTAGGAATGTTTTCATCTGCTTTTTTTTTGGTTTTGTTTTGATGCGGGGGGCAGGGGAGGGAAGAAAGGTATTTTCCAATGACTGATAAGTCCAAGTCAAGACAGTAGAAAGAAGAAAAATTCCTATACATGGGAGGACTCAACCAATTGAACCGATCATAGAAACTGCAGTGATGTCTAATTTAATGAGGAAAACAACCTGCAATGCTTATTATAGAGTATATCTGGCCAGTTGCTGTCACTTTGCAGACTGAATATTTCTCGACATAACAGCAGAGTAGATGCATAGATCTCTGCTTTATCTCTTCTGAACAAAGACGTTGGAAAACGTAACTTCTTTTCCACTTTGCAGCTGATCATTCCCCTCCAGTAATTCCCATAGCTTCCATATTCAGATGTTTCTAGTAGCATTAGTCGCCCCTATGCGCAAGGAAATAGTTGAGCATCAGTCAATATTTGAGTCAATCACCCTACAGCTGCTACCTCCCAAAATGCTTCCCTGATCGCCTCTCGTGGGGATGCTTTGCTTGGTGGGCATGGCTCTTTGGCTTTTCCAGCTGTACCTCCAAGGATCCCTGCGCACACAGCGACACGTAGAGCAGGATGGAGCTGGCTGATCCTGCTCCCTGCATCCCGCGGCGCCAACGCAGCTGGACCGCTCGCCGTCCTGGCACGAGCCCAGCCATCGGGTGCCTACAGCCCTCTCAGCACCTGCTGTATCACAGCATAGACATGGTCTCAACAACTCCTTATCAATAAGCACAAAACACACTTGGAAGCGAATCTAAACACATGCCATTGCTCCCTGTGGCCTTCCTCACCACTGTGGTCTGGATTTTCAATTAATTCCCATTAAAATAATCGGTTCCCTTTAGAAATAGCTTTTGATTCTGCTCCAGTTTGCTCTAATTAGCACCGAATAACAAAAGTATAACAGTAGCACCTATCCTACCAACATTTTTAACAAGCTGTCAGAGAAGGAACGGTGTGAATAACAGCAGAGTGTAATACACTACTTTATGATTTTTTGATGCTGTTTTGCATCGAGTTGCTTTTAATGTTTCTGAGTGACCAAAGGAACCAATCGTTCGCACAGAGTTTCATAGTTCTTTGACACAAAGGGTGCAGTCCAAAAAACAAGGAAAAAAAAGCTGATGAAGAAATTTCAGATGACTCAGTGAGCTGTCATCTGACATGTTATTTTGCTCAAGGTCCCTGCTAAATCTCTTCAATATATAATTTTCTCAGTTGTGCAATGACTTTTATTTCTATGAATTTAAATTCTTCAGATTTCTTGAGGAGATTTTTAATGGAACTCTTTTCAAAATAATGGTGTGTTATTGGATGACTGATGCGTTGCTTTTTTTTTTTAATCAGAGAAATGATTTACATATGATAAAAATGGCATCTTGCTCTCAATATTGATTAAAAGTATCTGTCTGAGAACTTCAGAGAAGTGTGATTTCCTCTGGCCACACTAAACACCTCTTGGAAGATGTCAGAGCTTCTACAGGAGCAGAGAGCATTCATAAGAGCCAAGGCAGACATTTGTAATGGATCTTCCATGTTGTCCATTTAACTTAATAGGAGGTGTTGCCCATTTTTACATGAAGATGAAAAGCATCCCTAAGCATTTGCCCCTGCTATATAATCCTTCCTGCACATCCATTCGGCCATACTGCACTAGAACAGTGAGTCATCCATCAGCCCAAACGGGCGCCTCACCCTACTTTCACATGATGATCGCTTTTTCCATGAAAAGCAATAGGATGTGTCCAACCTTGTTCGAACATCTTCAGATTGCTAGGTAAGCATGCTGCAGATGTTCCCTCAGATTGGGCCAAATCTTCAGATGTTAAGAAATGGAGTAATTCCCTTGAAGTCATAGGAGTTCTTCCAATTTCCGCCACCTGAGAATGCTGCCTCCTATTCAAACCCGATTCACCTACCTGCTGCAGACATTTACATGGAAAACAGGTTTAGGGAAGGAGAGATTGACAACACTGTTCCTGATATTCTATTTGTGGGCTGGACAGCCATTTATCTTGTCTCTGATCAAACCTACCAGCTATGAAGTTTCACAACTACGGGAGGCTTTGTGTTGTAACTTGCAACAAAAAATGTGGATCGTGCATTAGGGCTTAGATGTTCAATACACACAGATTTGTTCTCATATGCTTACAGATCTTTTAATATAGGATTTTTGTTGTTGCTGTTGTTGAGTTGAAGAGATGTAGCTCTAGTCTTTGAAGTTTAAGACTAGTTGTAAATTCCTTGAAGTCAACCCTATTTCCTTTTATATTAGCATGTTAACAAGCTTTGGAAGACTGACAGACCTTACAGGAAGACACAGCTGGGTGCTCCTCTAGTCTAGGCTTAATGAAAACCAGAACATGAAGGCTGAACTCTGTGGCTTGTCTGCTGTTTACAGACTCGGCAGGAAGAATCCACTGCCCCAGTGATGAAGGCATAATGTCCTCATCAAATACTGATACTTTCTGTACTACCAGGGGAAACAGTTGGGATTAATTAAGAAAGGAAATGCCACAATATTTTAAATTACTTCTGTAGTTTAAACCTTTGTACCAGATGAAGTCCAACAATAAAAAAAAAAAAAGAAAAAAAAAACACCCTGTGAAATACTGTGAAAGATGGGATTTTGCAAATGGGGACTGATTAAAGCGAGAGCCTAACCATGAATGTGATCCAGATTCTGACCAAGAGAGAGATCACCTTTCATCTCCTCCAGCATGGAACACTCCTTGTTGCTACAAGCTAAGAGAAAATGCAAAGGATGAGGAAGAGAACAAAATATATGAACCAGAAAAGTCAGCATCATAGAAAATGCATGAAAATACATCAGGAAAATATTGGTCAGGATGGTTGTGATTTCAAAGGATGGCGTATCTCCTACTCACAAAGCCATCACAGAAGAAAATCCGGCAACAAAAGATGCTGCACTCGCCTGTTACTGGAAGCCCTTTATGCTATTCTGGCCCTTCACACCCCATAAGCTGGAGGTAGATCTTTCCTCCAGTTTGTGGTTGTCTGACTCCTGACAGTTGGAAAACAAGTTTTAAACCGTGGAGAGGGAGGTCAAGCCCTGTCTTCAATGTTGCATTTCAGAGTTCTCTGTATCTCTGAGGAACATCTAGGAATACTGTTGCAAACACAAACTTTATCAGCAGGTTTTACAATGACATCTATTTACATGCTTTTTTTTTTTTTTATTTATTTAGTAAAATACATGCGTCAGTGCACCTGCAGTACATGCCTGATTTCCACACATACAAAAGATGAATATGTATATAAATTAAATAACTCCAGACAGCACTGGCCAGTCCCAGTCAATGATGTGCACGTAGCACTGTAGCTACACACGTGACTGTTAACTGCATTTTCCTCATGTACGTTTCTGTCTATAATATATATGAAAGTCTATGTTCAAATGCAGGGAAAGAAGAACACAAAAAAGGAGGATTACTATCACTCATCCTTTGTCATATAATACGCTTAACAAAAGCTCAAACAAAGCTGACAAAGTTGTCTTTAACTACAGTTTTCAAGTCAATCAAGTAGACTTTTGCATTTGCTGTTATTGCAGCACCATCAAAAATACGAAATGTTGATAACAAAGATAGTCTTTAAATACTGTCCAATCTCAACGACCATATGTTGCATTTTCACGCATGCTTAGAGCTTTTTGTCGGATGCCAAATTTCCATGTGTACCTGGTTATGCAACCAAAATATTCAGCCAGAAATGTAAATAATGCCAAGCCTGAACCTCATTTAAACCATATTGTTGAACATGAAAAGTGTAAGTCAGAAATCTGTTTTGATAAACACTTAAATAAGTCATTTCTTGTGCAATGAAGACAGCTCTTTGCAGTGACCTGCAGCAACAGGGAAGGGAGAGCATGGGGAGTCCAAACATGAATTTGCTTTTGCAATTTTGAGGCTGGTGGACAGTAAGGTTACGCAGCACTTTGATGGAATCCAGAACTAGATGCATTGTTCCAAGTTTTCTTACAGCTTAAGGATTTTTGTTTTCTCGTTTTGAAAGCTGTTCAGCCATAACTTTTACACAGGCCTATAGGTGCTGTTCACTTTCTGCACAGCCAGGCTGAGCTTTTTGTTGCTCCTCAGCCTTCCTCCATTAGCTGTAACTGCACAGACCAGTCAAAGCTACATCCTAGTGACACACCAAACCACAGAGATAGGAACAAGAAAGGTATCTTTGCGGTAAATCTCTTCATTTTTGTTTTCATTTAGTTTCTTTGCTTCTGAAACAAAAGTAGCACTAATGCAATATTGTACCTTCCCCCACGGAGTGTCGGGAATGAGAGTGTTCCACTAACTTTCCTCATGGGAAGAGACAACCACCCCAGGTCCCGTGGGGAGAACTGCAGGCTCCTGCAAGGACACCGAGGACACGCAGTCCCCCTTGGTGCCGCGCTTGGGATGCTGCAGGCTTAACCCCAATGAGCTGCAGTCGGAAAAGGATAAAACCCAAACAGGGCGTGAGACACAGAGAGCAGACGACTGCGGATCAAAGCCATAAGTGCTAACCTGAAGCACCAAATCAAGCTCCTTTCCTGTGTGTACGGAAACCAGGCATGGCAGCAGAAGCAACACCGAACAGTTTCGCAGCCAGGGACATGATGCAAATGTAAGACATGCAGGAAAGCAGCTTCCTCCTTCCCCCGAAAGACCAGAAAGCCTTTGTCTGCTTGAGTCTGCCTCAGCTCTGCTGGACAAACTCAGTACAGTTTCTGAATAGCATGGGTTGGCAAACAACTTTTTAAGGCAAAACATCTAAATTAAAAGGAAAAAAAAATCTGGATCAAGACAAGAATCTAAAACTTAAGAGGCTTATAAATTAAAATAATTTTTTGTGTTTCATGCACAAATTATTCTCATGGGTCAGTAGGTAATGATAGCATCCAGATTAAAAATCTTTCTTTGATTTATGCACGTACCGTGCATCTTGGCTCATCCAGTTTCTGGAAGTTCATACAGCTTTCATTAGTACTAGTTCCTATGGAATAGCACTATTTTAACCTCAGATATTGTTATTGTATCTTATTTTCCTCCACAGCATTATTCCAATTATATTTCTAACAGCCATTCTCTTAAAATGGACAGCAGGTTCACTGTATATGCTCCGTTGATGGGATTATCTTCCTGCTTCTGTTCTTATTCTAACATTTCCTCTTAAATGTTTGCAGACTTCTGAGAATTCATAAAATAGGAATTGGTCTATAAATAAAGTTTTGACAAATGCAGATTGAGTGTGATCCTCTTGCAATCTCCCTATAACATCCATAATGTCAAGCCCCTGAGTGCTTCTGTTGATTATGTACAGCATCCTGACATGCAAGCGCACAATATAGCCCCAAGACATATGCAATTAATTAATTAATCCTAACAGAAATTATCAAAACTCATTCACTAGGCATTGCACAGCCAGCAGCAAGCAGGAAGAGACTTTTTAACCATGGAGGAGAATTCTTCAAGCAGAAATAAAGCCTGCTGTGGAAAACAAAATGTAAATTTTAGAACAAAGAAAGCTTCCTGTTAAAGCATGGATGCACAATGAGCTGCCCAAGGGTTGCACGAAGTCCACCAAGACCTATTTTGATGCCCATCATGCTTTCCTCAAGGCTCCGAGAGCTGTGTCTGACCTCTGACATGGGTAACTGCAACATCTCAACTTACCACAGCAACATCTACTTGAAAAACAAGCAGAAGATGAACATTTAAGAGGAAAGAAAAAAAATACGTCAAACAACTGAATATCTCCTTAACTATTTTGATGCAAGAATTACATGTTTCACTTGCAAGGCAGATGGATAGAAATGGTAACATGGATCAGGGATAATTTGTTTAGATAAAAATCTAAGCAAATTTCAGACAATCTAAAATCTAAACAATTTCAGAGTACTTTTCAAAATACATACAGGGGTTTATTAAATGCACAAAAGATACTTGAATTTCCCAACTAGCTATGGAGTAGTTTAAGTGACTTAGAGACAAACTTGGTCTGGTTACCATAAAGGTCTGACCCTTCTACTGGACACCAGCTGCCAGAGTAAACCTTTGCTCATAGGAAGTTGGTCGAGTGGTGAATATATCAGTTAATGCTTGGCTGGATGAGAGACAGAAATAAATCAACTGAAAATACAATCAAATGTGGTTGCCTGAAGTCAGCAGACAGGACTGAATATTAACTTTCAGTCCTATATTAAACCATCCACTGAAATTTAAGAGTGACTGATGTAGAGCTCTACAGCATCTTTAGGGTCAACATCCCACTGCAGCCTATAAGACACTTCTTAGAGACAACACATTAAACCGACCCCTTTTATGCCTCCAGTCCCATATTGGATGGTTTCAGAAAGCCAAATATTAAGCCTACTATTTTAAGAGATCTAGGGAGAACAAAAAGTAAATTCAAGAGCAACCTTACATACACACTGCTGACACAGACTGCTAACTCCCCTGGACCAAATTAGTGTGGTTTATGGAGAGTGCTGGTTGAAAAGCAACATTTTGTAAAATAAAACATCTAAGTCTAAAAGAGTAATAGTCTAAAATCAGGACAAAAAGCAAAAATATCAACAGCAATAGAAATTGAGAGAGGGGAAACGTCAGGGCAAAATTTCAATTTAGTCAATCAAAATATTTTGTTTCAATGGAGTCAGAATGTCTTGTTTCTATGTTGACTGTTCTATCTTATTTTTTAAATATAAATTAAGTTTCTAAGGAAAAAGTTACTCCAAAATGCAAAACAGGATGCTTTACTGTTTTCAATTTTTTTCTACATAAAATTTCATCAAAATCCTCACCATTTTGTAAGAAAACAAAAAGCTGTTTGGACCATACCAAGGATTGGTTAAAACCATGCCTTTCTGCAGAAAATCTCATGACAAAAGTTTTCCTTCATCCAGTTTGGTTTTCTTTGTTGTCTGCCAAATCCACAGCAGGCTTTTTAAAAAAATTTTTTTTAAATGTTCTTTCTCTCTTTCCTTTTCATAAAGATGTTCCTATTTTTGCTTTGCTGGCGAGGCTGAGACTGCAAGCACTTGGGCCAGCTCCACGGCAGCTTAAAGACCATCCACCTTGCCAGCCGAGCTGTACCGTGTTGCTCTTTCCTTCTCCAAACAGCCTCTTTTTGAGGCAAAACTCAGTTGCTGCTGGAGTGGTACAAACACAGCAGCTACAAACTGGGGCTTTCCAGGCTTCCCTGCTTTTCACCAGCTCCTTTCCAAACTCCTCCTATGTGCAAACTTTTGAGGTATTGAGTAGCTTCTCTCTCACACTCAGCCTGCTCACAGAAGTAGACAATATCAATACTAATACTCGGACAAGAGCCAACACAGAGTCTCCTTTTCCCCTTGAAGCCCTTTCTTCTACTAGCCATTAACCTACTTGTTTTGCTACTAGACGTTCGTCACAGTCATAAGCTCCTTCTGGGACTTCTTGACCTTAAAATCATTCTCTACACCAAGAAAATTCATCAGTATATTCTTAAGTTTTCTTGTGAAAATATAATATACGTTTAGACGCTAAACTCTTCACAGTGAAGGCAGTATTTTGTTAATAGCTGGTTCAAGGGGTTACCAAACTATTTTAGTGTTTGCAGGAATTATTGATATAATCAATATTCAAGAATAGTTCTCAATAAGTTCTTTCACTCACCAAATTCCACCACAGGAGAAATACAAAATTCATCATTTTTATTTCATTCTCAATACTGGTTTTCAGAAGCTTCTATTATACCGTCTGCATTAGCTGTCTTCTACATATCTTGGCCACTTTATTGAATTGATTAAAAATAATTAAAATAATAACCTTCTGGTTATGTGACTTGTATAGTATATAGCTTTACATTTTAAGTTAATTCTTGGTGGTTAAGACTTCCTCTGCATCTCGCATGGCACTTTACCAGTTGCCTAAATTGCTTTTTGAGCAGTATGTATAATATGGAAGGAAAGAAGAGATGATTGGACAACCGAGCACAGCACGAGGAGTAATTTGCTGAGTTTTGTTTATACTAGATGCTCAGAACCCATTGTAAAAATTACAGGGAGGAGGCTTCACCCTGAGCCTGCTGGGCATTCGCACCTCCCCACTTCCTGCTCTGTACTCTAACCAAACACAAACCAGTTATTCATTTGCATTTTAATTTCTTCTAAACATGTTTATGTTTAGGACAGAAGAATCTAAACATGAGCGAGACAGAAAATGCTTGAATGGCATAAAACTGTCCATAGCAGCTCCTTAGAAAGACACGTGGAATACATAATAATGTGGTCTACAAATTCCAGACCTTGGTTTGCAGGTGTCCGTGGCAAACAGGCATTAATTAGCATTAAGAAGACTTTCACACTGAGCAGATGAGAAAGACTCCTTGCAGTTCAGAGAGCTTTACAGGAAGGTAACCTCTAAAAGACACCTTCCTTGAAAGGAAAGCCCCAAAGAATTTTACCCTTCCATTTTCCTTTCTTTGATTTCCCACTTAAAATTATGAGGATGATGAACCTGGATCTTTTCTGTTTGTGATGGATGCCTCAAAGGGACATATAAGCTTTGGGGCATAGAACGGTAACTGGTCAGCGGCAGCGATTAAGGGTTAACCACATACTGAAACCAATGCGCTTTGGAGAACTGAAATTCTCCGTCATTGTCTCAAAGCCTCTGTGCCAGTTCCCTGATCCTTGCGAGATTGCAGAAGCTTCCAAATGAAGCAAGGTCCGAATGTGCACATTGCAATAAATGCAGGGAATGACACTAGGCCAGGAGAAGCCTGTTCCTCTTTCAGCAGTCGAGGCAAGGCTGAGTGTCCCCGTCGGACCAGCCTGACGGCCGAGTCACACGGTCCTGCAGCTGACACATCCCCAGCAGCATCTGCCTCGTTATCACTCGAGACGGCATCGCTAGGACATTTCCCTCGCACAGACACATACCTATTATCCCAGTACAAGTATTTATACCCAAATCATCACTGGGCAAAGTCCAGTCTATCTGCAACTACATAACACATGAAGGAAGCGTGACCCTTGCAAAACTGCCGAGGCAGCGAGGAAGCAACGCTGAGGCACCGAGCACCTGTGTTCAAAGTGGAGCAATTACCTTCTTGCATCCAGTGTCACAGAGAAAATCCTGTTTCTCCTATACCCCCAAGAAAGGAAGTATAGAAAGATTATTCTAAGTATCATAACAATTTTCACACCGCAACTCCTGAGAACATGGGCTTGCTTTTATTTAACCATGTGAAAGCAGACCATCCTGCAATGAATTCATCGCATGATCTGCAAAGTCAAAACAAGAGGCACAATTCAGGACTGAGGAAGACGGCAATTTACCTTCCCAATCCAGTAGCTAGAGGCTTCAAAGAGAAAGTACAGCTGAGAGGAAAGAAAAAACAACAGCGGAACAAATTATCTACCTAAATGATGTAAAGGGACTGGAATCTGTCTGCAACTGCTAGATTTAGAATTCATTTACTCATAATGTGCAGGAAAGTGTAAAATCTGGTGTGACATGTTTAATAAAATAAAGGCACAGGACTCCTTCCCTACCCCCAAAACACAAACATATTTGCACAGCATATATGACTCAGAATGGGCAAGGGAAGAGAGTAAGAGGTTTGATATTCCAATTCTGCATGTATCTGTGATTTATTTAAGACCATAACCAATTTAGAAAAAGTAAAGACAACTACACTGGGCAATGAGGCCACCCCTGAATTCTAAGATATTCCCCATATCTGTTGTAATCTATTTTAAGTCCAATCATTTGTGTTTGAATAAAGAGCTTCCTTTAGAATGAGGTCTTCTTGACCAAAATGAAAAACAACCTTTTTCTCTTATTTCATCAGCATTTCATAATCATTTCACTTCATATTTTTTTCACCTGAGATTTAATGTCATATTACTAGGTACTTTCCTTTCAAGGTGAACTTGTCTGACTTCACTCCCAGTCAATGGTTTATGTCTTTCTTCACTAGACTAAAATTTTACTCCAGAACTTGCCTTTGGAGGTACTTACACCCAGTGATCAAGGCACTTATTTTTCTTTTTGGAAATTAAACAGATTTAGCCCTTTATATCTCATAGGAAGGAATATTATGAGCATGAGCATAAAAATACTTATTTCCTCTTCCTTTCTAAAAATATTCTTCCTTATTCTCTAGTCTCCAGAACATGAGGCCATCAAGATCTCTTCCTTACAGGCAAAATAAATAAATAAAAAGCTCAAACAAAAAGCAGTAATTTTAAAAATGAGTTGAATTGGGGGGAAAGTATTTCAGATGCTATTTTGCAAATCTCTAATACTATCTCGTAATACTAGTATTGCAACTAGTACTGCAACTTTTCCCAAAGTGCTATTTCTTTAAGTTTTTGGTCGTAGTTTTAAAGAATGAAGTCAGAATGATGATTGGCACTCAGCAATGTTCAATGGAGCTCAAACGAGCAAACTCTGCATTCTGAGCTTCATACAACCCTTCTTCAAATCACCACCACTTTCTTCAAATAACTTTCCATATTCTGAGTACAAGTCATCATTTCTCCCCTGCATCTATCTCTTTTCACAGTTCCCAAAGAATTCTTTTTGCCTTTATTTGAAAATTATTTGTTGATGTCAGTCACATTCAGTCCAAAAATCATGTTCAAATATGAAGATAAGTTAATTATGTTAATCACATTAACAATCCACCAAAGGGATATTCAAATAAGAATGTTTTTTAAAACTGCTTTTTATTTTACTACGCAGTGGTCAGAGCCAAGGAGAGCTGTTCCTTTTTATGGGGTACGTGCAAGCACTGAGTGTCTCCTTCCTGTGCCATTATTTTACTAAACTTGTCACACCAGATTTCACACTTCCTTGTAAATTATGAGCAAAAAGAACTCTTTGTTTGCCATTTTTTCCCCTTTGGTGGATATGGATCATAACCAAACAGCGCAGCTACACTCCCCACTCCGGGCAGTCTCCAGTCCTGAAGAAGTGGAAATTCCCATAACGAGTGGCTCTGCGTACACTTTGGTTTCTCCAGCTCGCTGGGTGACAGCCTGCCCGGTTGTGCGCTCATCTCCCTGACCACCGTGTTGCCACATTGTGCCCCCAATTCCCAGGGAGCACCTAGTTCAACGATAAACCCTGCTCGTGGATAGACCTCATCTGTCCCTTGGTGAGCAGAAGGCACCTGGTCCTGGCTACCATCTGCTCCTCGCTACGAGCTGTATTTCAGACAGAGGGTACTCTGCAAAGGAACATAACATTTTCCCTTCCACAAACCACCTGTTACCTGTCAGGCTGCCTGTAACATTACATACATTATTTGTATTACTTCACCCCTCGGGCATGTGCCTTTGTCTCCCTGCACACTGTATAGTGTTGGTGGCAATTGCGACTTCATCAGGCAGAGCTCGGAGCGCTGGTCACCAGCGACGGGCTCCGTTTTCCAACCTCCAGGCGTGGAAAGCTGACGGGTGGGTGAAACAGCCCGGGAAGGAAATAACACTGTGAGCATCAGGTCCTGTCCTGCAGGCTTGTCCTGGTATTTACAGAAGGGCAGCAAATAAACCAGGGAAACGGTGCACTAGCCTCCCACCTCAATCAGAGAAATAGAGCCTTGTTTTACTAATTAAAGTGCCTGATGTCTGAAGGGGTTCAAATACGAGTTGAATATCCTGAATAACAGAAATGAAAGAGTGCTGCAGTGACCTGGGGAGGCCGTGAGAGATAGGAGAGTCTGGAAAACAGGGAGAGCAACACAAGGCTGCTGTGATGAGGAGCTGCTTGGTGCAGACTCAGGACCTGCCGGAAGCATTTTGCTATAAACACAGAGCTCCAAAGCTATCCAGGGATTGCACAGCGAGGGTGGCCGGGAACCCACGCGCTGGCTCATGCGGATGGGTCTCATGTGGCCACGTCACACACACACGGAGCGGGCGCGGAGGCCTGGAGCGCGCGGCCTGCCCGGGCATGGCGGCGGCGCTAGGCCGCGGCCGGGCGCTCCCAGGCGCCCTCCCTGCGCCGGCTGCCTGTCCCGGCACGGCCCCTGCCCGCGCTGGCTGGGGCACGGCCGCAGGCAGGGCCCGCGCAGGCCCCGGCACATCCCGCACGGCCGCCCGCCTCTGAGTCACCGCGAAAGGGCGGCCGCCCGCGGGCCCTGCCGCTGGGCTGCCCTGAGCCCGCTCTGCCCGGCGGGGGTTTAAAACGGGTGGCCCTAAGGCGCAGGGAAAAGCCAAACAGATGGAACGGGAGCGCGGGAAGGGCTGAGCTGCCGCCCTGCTGGAGGCTCTGCCCCATGGGCACCAGCGCGGGTGCACCAGGTAACACCCAGCCCAAAAGGGCTCGGACCCCAACGCTGCCCCACCGCGGTCTCCTCACAGCAGGAATGACCACAAAATGCCGGGGAAAGCGCTGCCCAGCCAAGCACTGCCCGGCCGCCCCCTTTCCGAGGGCTCCCTGCAGCGGGGCTCAGCGCGGGCACCGGGAAGAGCTCCCCGGAGAGCTGCATTTTTCAGTAAGCCCGGAGAAACCTCCGTGCTGATCTCTTTCAACCCCAGTCTCCACACCCAGTGAGCAAAGTGCTTTGCAAACCACATTAGATTGTGGAGGCATTGCAGAGAAAAAAAACGCTTTTTTCCTTTTTCTCTTTTAAATCTGCTCTGGTGGTTTTTATTTGTTGCAATATGGCAAAGGTTTGGTGGTCTTTTTGGACAGACACTCACTATGCAAGTCGTTACAAATGTGAAAGTATAAAACCAATTTACTGCGAACTACTATCTAATTACTGAATTGAAGAAATTTAAATAAATGTGATTTTACTATGGCTTTTCCCTCAGGGAGCTACAAGAAGATTCCTCAAATAGCTTTCATTTGTCACTGAAAATATGCTATTCAGATCATTTTCCAAAGTATTCGTCATTTTTTTTTTCTGTTTCAGAATAGTGGAAACTTTAACACACTAATAAATCTTAACGCAAGACTGTTTCCAACTGTTTCCAACATAGCTCTAGGCTAGATTACTGGTGTCCTTTTAGACACTTCAGCTTGTTGTATTTACATCTTGCTGCATCAATTGTATGGCTATTGTAAACTTTATATTATGCAAGGTGTGTAATTACTGAGCGTTTCAAACTCCCATCACAAGCGCACACCTGGTCTGCTCCTAACAAGCACATTCCTTCTCAAAATCACCACATAATTAGAAAATTCCACTTCTTGGATAGAGCACTACGCTTAACACACTTATATTTTGCTGTGAAATGCACTACCATTTCTCTTACGGGGTCATTAGACACACTGTGAGCTGCTCATTGTTTTTAATCCTAACATGACCTTTATACTAAATACAAAAAACAACCTAGAGATTCAAAAGCCTGGCATGATGTAATGAGCACAGAGCAGGATTTCAATGAATCCCGCGCTGCTTGATGAGGGAGCAGTCCTCCCAAGGTGCTGAGTCCTCCTTTCCCGTAGGGTCACGTCCATAGCTTGCGGTGCCTGAATTCTAGTTGTCCCAATTAAAACTGGAAAATGAGGCATTTAAAGTCTTAAACCTCTCTGGAAATTCTTGCTTTGAGAGTTTCCAAGTTAAAGTGTTTTATTATAACTGGTGCATCTTTTACTGGACAAACTCTGAAACTTTGTTTTCACATGAGAAAGAACGTGGATTGCTGAAAGTGGAGATCAGTAGAAACATAATAAGAATTTTAACACTAATTTACTTGATCAGGATTTCTTACCCAGCTGCCTACAGCTTTGAAAGCAGGATCTCTGAAGTGCCCCCTCCTCGCTTGAGCAAACAGGGATATATATGATGGTAAATACGTTAATGAGCATTCACAGCAAACAACGGGGTGTCGGTCTGGAATACGCTCCCATTCCTCCTTCAGCACAAGGGAGAGGAACAGGCAACAGTGCAGTGGAAAGTTGTAGGAATTTTCAGGATGGAGAGTTTTTAGAAGCAGCAGCTCTTTTCACACATATTGTTGAGGGTAGATAATTATAAATTGTTATGCAGCAAAAAAAAAAAAAAAAAGAAAGCATAGATCCCAAGCTTGCAAAAATGCTTTGAAAAAAAGTGTGGAGATACTTTCCCACACTCCTTTCATCAGAATTTTAGATTCACCCTACATGATCTGCAGAGCAGCAGTTATCTGATTAAAACACTTCTCTGCTAAGCAATGCAACCCCATGTATTCAGATGAATAAAGGGGCCAGATTTATACCCAGATACTTTAATTCTCTAACAGTTAACATAACAGTCAAAGAGCTACTTGGTTACTGACACAAAGGGAAGGCTATAATTGTAACATCGTCGCTCTAAGGTGAATAATTAAGAAGATTCCACTTACAAAAGGATGAGAGCACTGTGCCCCGGGACATTTAGTCAGTAGAACTTAGCAACAGGTTACAAGCAGCAAGCAAGGCTATATTTAAACACAGATCTATCGACCAGAAGATTTTTATCCTGTAATTGAAAAGTTTGATTTCCCCAAATGATCATACACATCTGAGGAATGCCTGCATGGTTTAAAACAAGGCTTCTGGTTAATTTTGTCCACAACATATATCAGTGATGAAAGTTAGAAGAAAATATTTATCCTGGCACTTATTAATGTCCCTCAGTAAAGCAGAGGGACATAATAAACATATTAACATATGTTAATAAATATATTAACACTTTACGCAGTAAAACATTCAGCCCCTATACTTTAATCACTAATGACCATTATACTTGATTACCTTCAAAACTATTTTCCTCCTCCTTACAGAGATTTCCAACATTCATTTAAAATAACTGTAAGCTCTGTCACCAGAAAAAAAAAAATACAGAATTTCCTTGTAGCTACTGTTTGTGCTCCAACCTAGAAGCCAGAATGTAATGTAAAGGAACTGCCCAGGTCAGTAGCATTTAACCAAGACTGCGAATCACAGCTCTTTATGTGCTTTTAATACACACTCCAACTCTTGGTGCAGATGGATGAGAAATGAGAACACGAATGACCCTGCCCTTCCCCTGAAGAAGGGGAGAGAGTTCTTAGGTATTCTTGGCACCTGTCCCCAAACTAAGGCTGGCAACATCTCTTTCCCTCCCAACAGAAAGGGTGAGATTCCCTTCTCCCCTCTTTGCTCCTCTACCTGTGGGTCTGGGGTCACCGTGTGGCAGGGAGTCCATCTGAGGCTACAGCAATAGCAGGGATACAGCACCGCGCCACAGAAACTACCGCGCAGAATCAGCCCCAGGTTGGTTGATGTCTCAGCAAATCCAGCCGAGGATGAGGCAGGTTTCCAGCTGTTCCAGCCTGTGCAGAGTCCCTGGAAACCACATGCACCGAGAGCTCCTGTAGGGAGCCCAGGCATTCTGCATTTAAAAATAATTTTAAGCTGATATGATGTCTTTCTTATCTTGTCTTTCTCCCATCTGGAAGAGGGAGCAGGAGGTAGCTTTTTGGACCAGTGTCAGTAAGCAATTCTAATGAGGTCTGGACAGCAGATCGGGTCAGCACACACACACAAACACCCTAGAAAGGGATTAGTAAATAAACTAAGATGATCTAGACAGCATAGGATCCTGGGGACATAAACAGCAGAAAGTCGAGAGCAGGACTGCATTGGCTGGCCCAGCTAGTTTGCTATCCAGCAGGACTATCATCTTAAAAGCGGATTTTTTAAGCTTTTATTTTCCATCTCCTATTAATTTGTTTGACATGACCTTATCAGGACTCTGCTAGTTATGTTCTGCTTTCCTTATGTAGTTGTTTTCAACAAAGTGAAACTGCATATAGTTGTCTCCTTCCGTTATGCATTCACTTCTGCAGTGCTGAAACATTAAAACAATTTGAAAGATATGACAACGAAGTTCCTCAGTACAGTGAGCATGTGGATTGATATGTTTTGATTTTTTTCTTTAGAGAACAAGACTTGTCAGTGCTCAACTAGAAAAGCTGCCAAATACATCATCATCTCTCATTCACTATGACCCAGGTGCTGTCAGCCCAAACTGACTGTTTTCAGTAAAAAGAAAAAAATCACGTTGGGTGAGTTCAAAACGTATCCCAAGAGGTGCCAATTAGAGAGCATTTTAAGTGCAAATTCTAATGTTAATTTTCTGAGTTCATTTGATCTGTGTCCATTACTGAATCTCCCTTTTAAAAACGCACTTTATAGCCCAGTTTTGCACTACACAATCTGTTTCTTTCCTGCTGAACATACTCTTATAGTTGCATGTAGGACTAACAAATGCATTTAAATATTTGATTCACTGCCATTAGCACAAAGGGGAGGAAAAAAACCCCTAATGATGGATGATATGATACGCTGTGCGCAGAATGCCTTCATGCTATTCACAGTGCATTATTATCAACATACCTCTTCCCATCATGTGCATTTTTTAGGGAAGTAAAACAAACAGAATGCCACTGAACTAAGAAAAGATTTGCTAGTAACAAGGATTAAAGTGTACGGTTCATATAGAAGCTGTTGAGTGATCAGTTTTATTCAAATCATATCTATTTGTTTTGGTCCTGATTTTTCTCTAGTAAACACCATTACACTGACATGTGTGTTTTTATTATCTCGAAATAAGTGGAATATATAAAACATCTAAAACTTGCTTTCTGTACTTTTTTGTCTCAAAACCAGTTACCAAGATCTCTAAAATAACCACTGCAATCAGCATAGTAATTTGATTCATTTAAGCCTAGGAGAAATCCAAATGGAAGGGTAAGTGCTCAAAATTTTTGGAAAACTCAGGCAAATTTAAAAATACATTACTGCTAGTGCAAAACAATATCCATCTATTTGCTTAAAAAACTCTTTCCATTGTAATCTCATTTTTTGCACCTTTTGAACGCTTCTATCCTCTATCAAGCACTGCCATTTAACTGACTCCACCAAGCAGACTGGCCGTATTCAGAGGGCACAACTCCTCCAATAGCACCCGGAACAGAGCAGCCTTTCCCTTGCACATTAACAATATCC